>NSJW01000173.1:0-284469 GCA_019955255.1 Castanospermum australe
ATGGAACACCTAAGTCAACATGCAATCATCAAATTTACAATTCCAATATGCAAGCGATAGTAAACATCCCTGGATCTTTGTCACTTCTTAGGCATGGGCGATGAGTGCTGACACATTTCTGCCAGCTCACTCGCTCATTCCCCTTCCGTCTGCCTCTTTGTTGGTACATAACTCCTTCAGAAATTTGGCATATTTGGGAATCTGCTTGATCGCATCAAGAGAGATGTTAACTTCATCTTTTCTAAACGTTCTCTAGGATCTCCTTCTCTGCTCGTCGACCAACTTTTTGGATTGAGGCTCTCTGAGGGAAAAGGTAGAGGGATGGGAGTTTCAGACTCATCATTGCCTTGCTTCAATGTTTCACTTTTCTTAGCATCAGTTTCTCTTCTCTGGGGTTTGGTTCAGCCTCAAATGCAGCTTGCTTGGGCTCTTCTAGTTGCTGCTAGACCTTAGGGATATAGCACAATGAATTCCCCTTGATTAGGAATTGTCTGTGAAGGAAGAGAGTTGTTAGATCCCCGGGTTGGAGCTGTTTCAGTGATGTTGCTAACTGCCCAATCTGAGTTTGCAAATTTTGAATGGAAGATTCAGTTCTCTGTTGGAATTGCAAATTGTTCGTTGCAAGCTGCTTCACTAAATCTTCCAGTGAAGGACCATTACTGGTCTTACTGTTGGGCTGGTGGCTGCTCTGCACTGGCTGTGGAGGTGCAAACTGTTGGAAATTTTGTTTTGCTGTGCAAACTGTCTATGTTGGTATTGTGAAAATTCTGCTGGTTCTGGTTCTAGTTCTGGTTCCACCTTATGTGGTGATCTTTCCAGCCAGGATTATAAGTGGTTGAAAATGGATATGTTGCTGCTGATTACTGTGCTTTCTAGGAAAGAACTCCTGCTACAGCTACTGATTGGTCTGGAGAGTGTCCTCTTGCCAGGATTAGGCAAGCATCAGTGGGTGGAGTGGATCAGAACAGATACCACATTGGTCTGCTTATCTGTGGAGTAGGAGAATGCACTGTTTGTGTCACTGCCAATTGCCTTACTAATGAGGTCAATTCGTCTAGTCTATTTTCCAGTCTCTGGTGGTTTGCACCGGATACTATTGTTGGTTTCTGGGTCACTTTGATATTGGAACTGGGGGCGCTTGAATTGAGAACACCCCCACTGCTGGTACTCTAGTGCCAATTATTGGGAATTAGCTGCCATGTTTGCTATCAATTCTCTGGCCGCAGCAGGTTCTTATCAACTAAAGCTCCACCACTGGCTGCATCCACCATATTTCTGTCCATGGGTAACAAGCCTTCATAGAAGTATATACTATCAGCAACTGATCAGATATCTGTGGTGTGGACAGCTTGCACATAGCCTCTTGAACCCTCCCAGTATTCATACAAATTCTCTCCATTTGCTTGCCTTATGTCACATATCTCCTTTCTGATTGCAGTGGCTCTTGAGGCTGGGAAAAACTTCTCCAAAATAATCTCTTCATGTCATTCCAGCTTCCAATGGATGAGGTTGAAGGTAGTACAGCCAGTCCTTAGCTCCTCCATCAGAGAGAAAGGAAAGCTCTCAATTAATCTGCTCCTCATCAATTCCTTGTGTTTCATTGTGCTGCAAACCAGCATGGAACTCCTTCAAATGCTTATGTGGATCCTCCACCTGCAAGACCATGAAACTTGGTAAGCAAATCGATAAGACCAGTTAAGCTCAAAGTCAGCATTCAAGATCAGGATATTGGAATGCACAAGGGTTGATGGTTAACGTCATGTGCAGCCAATTCCTTTAAAGTTTCTATTGTCCATGCTCTCAGAATTAATGAAACTATTCCTAGAATAAGTAAAATCTACACTATTAGAAGAACTAGAAAAATTAACAGATGGAACAGAATCAGAATGCTCAATATGCTGAATATGCTCAGACTCAGGATCAAGTTCAGTAACAATCCTATGACTTTAGCCTAGAAGCCCTTCTAGCAATATGCAATGTTCTCTCTATTTCAGGATCAAAATCAATCGGTTATGTGTATTGTTACTACTCCTAGTCATACAGCACATAAGGCATAATAGCAAAAACACTAACAGCATACAAAAATATGTAAACTACAATAAGAAATTAGCCAAAATAAAATCAGAAACACTATCAAATGAATTTTAAAAAATTATGGACCACCACAGTAAAATTATAAAATGTATTTTAATTTTCTATAATTTTTGGCGATTTTTAAAAACACAAAAAATAAAAAAAAATGAAAAAGTTGTCTAAACGATGGAATTTAGCAAGAAAACTCATACCAGATGAAGGAATTTCGAGATTTTGACCCCAGATTAACCTTAAGGGTTAGTTTGCTAAGGTGGTGGATAAACTTTGGATACCAAGCCTCAGTCACCTAACTCCACAAGTTTAGTCCAATTATGCGACACTTGCACACTTTCGACACTACTAAGCTACTCTTACTCTACTCAATGTGGAACAAGGAATAAAATGAAATGCAGCTACTCTACTCTAATTTTGCTGTTAATATGCAATAATGAGATCAAAAGAACAATGAAAAATTCCCCGGCAACGGCGCTAAAATTTGACGTGAAACTGGTCGAACTCACTCAAATTAACTAGGCTTAATAAAGAAATTTGTAATATAGGACAACCTGGATTGTCTCTCAGGATTTTTCCATAGAACTAAATCACTCAATTAAAAAAACCAAAACAATAAACAGGGGGTTTTAATTCGATGAAATTAAAGCAAGAGAAAATTAAAGCAAGAGATAAAACAAAATTAACAATTTAAAAGCAATCAACCAACCCAGAATTGAGGTTTCAAGGACATCCGTCACTGGACAAAAAATTACTGAATCTCATGGTTGACCCTAAACAAATCGGAATCCCTGCATTCATATAGGAACCCTCTCTACTAGACAATCACCTAGCATTTAAATCAAACTCTTGGCGTGTTCACCCATGCCATCCGCACAGTGTTCACTTCAACCTGTTTTGATTTTTAAGTCCCTTGGGTTAATCAACTTAAATATTAAATCTAACATTTAATCCCTTCCCCTGGATGATCAAAATACAGAAATCATAAAACAAACCTCATGGACAAACCATCCGCTCGGATTTCAACGTACACAATCGTGTTGCTTCAATTCGAGTAAAGGGGGAAAAAAACGGATTCAGTTCATGGAGAGCACGCATCCTCTGGATTCAATAGCAAAATCCTCAACTCATGGGTGATTGAATGGAAAGTTAAGCCACCATGGCTGGAAAAAAAACAGAAAATGAAAAAGAAAGAAAAAGAAGAACAAGATGAACAAGATGAGAGAAAAGAGAAGAGGTGTAGATCTGAAATTCTCCAAAATCAAAAGCTGCTGTTCATGTTACCCTAATATGCTATTTAAACCTAAACTAAACAGGTCAAGGCTCCAAAACTGGCCCAAATTAAAAAAACATAACTAATGGCTTTGGTCCCATGTAATTAGGACTCCTAATTACAAAGTTAAGCCCAATTAACTAAACATAGCTCCAGAATTTCGTGACTAACTTTGGCTCCAATTTTGACTGCCTTCTTGTCCGAATTTGGCCTTTAAGCCTAATACCATTTGTAGCTCTTTGAGTTATCTGCAAAAACGAAAAAAAGAATGAGGTTAATCGGATACCTATAACAAAAGTTATGATCAAAATACTAGAACAGTATAAATCTGAAAAAATAGCACGAAAATGAATTAAATCCAATTAAAAACCCAAAGCCCAATTTAGACCAAAAATCATTAATTTACACACTAAACAGCCCTAAAATCATTAATCAAATGCAACAATTAAGTGTGATAAAATTCAATTATTAGGTTTGCCTAGTCTAAACAAGAAGAATTCAATATTTGTGATTTGTGGATAGATTTCTCTAAGATGACACATTTATTCCATGTCACAAAACGGATGATGCTTCACATGTTGCTGATTTGTCTTTAGAGAGGTTGTGGATTACATGGTATGCCTAGGACTGTTGTTTCGAATAGAGATGCTAAGTTCTTGAGTTACGTTTGGAGACTTTGTGGTGCAATTAGAACTAAGCTCTTTTTCTACTACGTGTCACCCATAAACTAATGGTCAACCGAAGTAGTAAATAGGACTTTGTCAACTTTGTTGAGGGCTATCATTAGGAAAAATATCAAAACATGGAAAGAGTGTTTACCATATGTTGAGTTGCTTACAATCATACTGTTCATTCTGCTACTAAATTTTCACCTTTTGAAATTGTATATGGATTTAATCCTTGACTCCATTGGATTTATCTCCTTTACCTTTGTCTGTATGTGATATAGATGGCGAAAAGAAAGCTAAATTTGTTAAACAGATCTATGAGAAGGCAAGACTCAATGTCGAGCGGAGAACGGAGCAATATGCAAAACAAGCCAACAAGGGGTGCCATAAGCTGATTTTCGAACTTGGAGATTGGGCTTGGCTGTACATGCGGAAATAGAGATTTCCTGTTCAAAGGCGTTCCAAACTACTTCCGAGATAAGATGGTCCTTTTCAAGTCCTCGAACGCATCAATGATAATGCCTACAAACTGGATTTACCGGGTGAGTACAATGTTAGTGCTACTTTAATGTTGCTGACTTGACTCCTTTTAATGTAGGTGATGACTTGAGGACAAATCTTTTTCAAGAAGAGGGGAATGATGCAAATGAAGTTACAACATTAGAAGATCCAGTCTAAGTCCCAGTTGGGCCAGGTACGAGAGGTCGGGTAAAGAAATTCAAGGAAGCACTCAACGGGCTGATTCAAGAATCTGGTCTCAATCAAATTTACGGCCCATTGAGCAAAGCCTATGGTCTCAACAAAGAAGCATCAATGTGATTCAAACGCAACCTAATTGCAGCAGCAAATCTGCATGAATTGAGGGGCTGATTGATTTAATCAGATACTTTCATTTATTTGTTAGAGCTGATTGATTCAATCATATATTTTCCTTTATTTTTTAGGGCTGAATTAATTCAATCAGATACTTTTCTTTTATTTGTTAGAGGCTGATTAATTCAATCAAATACTTTCCTTTATTTGTTAGGACTGATTGATTTAATCATATACTTTCCTTTATTGTAATAAGCCTATTTAAAGGCGTATATGAATGAAAGAAAAAAAATACAGTATTATTCACAAAAATTAAGAGTTCTCTTTGGTTCTTTGAAGAACTTTTCAAACTTATTGGAATCATTCCGTGGCGTTCATAATTTGACTTATCAAACAGAATTTCCACTACCGTTTGTGGCGTCTTTATTCATACCAAGGTTCTTACCTCTTCATAGGTAACGGGTCGAGTTTTTCCATCCAAAATCTGATTGTAGAAACGATCGTGGTGCCTTAGTCGTTGACGGGTCTCGTTATTCTTGGCAAGGTTCTCATCAACTCCCTTCAAAACTAAAAATGAAGATGAGCCTATTACATCAAAAGATATTAAAAGTCTTATGGAACAATTAAACTATACAAACAAATATCTCCAGACAATAGGAGAAAAATTCAAATCTACCATACAAATTGAACCATCAATATCCAAACCAACAATACAGAAGCTTAGACCTAATAAATTTTGAAAAATTTGAAAAAAAAATTCAGAGATGGACCTAGCAGGCAATGCTAGAGATGGACAATTTCCATGGCTGGTTCCATATAAAAGGCCAATTTTAAAATAGTCTCCAAACTCTATTTTGGTCGCAGATTCTGTCCTTGTTAGACCAGTCTCTATTTTACGTTTTTCTAGTTGAGCACTACAAAATGGGTCAACTTTTCTGGTGTGAAGTTGCCATTTGAGATTTCAGCAAAGAGCCTAAACTTAATCCAAGCAAATTTCTAATTTTTAGTTTTAGAAAAATATTTTAGAAACAATTCATCCAAACACTATTTTGTGTCATCGGGTTTAAAAATTGTTTTCGAAAGGCTTTTAAAATAATAAATTTTAAAAAACTGAAGACAAAAACTATTCCAAAGAGCAGCCCCTGAGCTTGAGATATTTATGTATATAAAATTATCACATTTATACGTATAATTGTTTAAACTAATTTATAATTAGAGTTTAAATTTGATCTGCTAGTAATATAAAATTTTTTACATTATCATCTAATCATATATTACTAAATTATTATAGTGTTTGACTAAGATAATAATTTTTTAAAATGTCAGAAATATGATAATATATAATTGAATGATAATATAAAAAAACTTTACACTAATAATGAATCAAAATTAAATCTACATTATTAAGATAAAGTATAAAATAACTATGAATGACAAATATAATCATCAAGCTAGTCAATGACCTTGTAATAAAATTTCACTAAATAATTAAAAAAAATTAGACAAAAGAAAATTGTCTTTGAAACGGTTAGGTTGGAAAGGTCCTTTTGGCAAAAAGTCCAAATTAGCTACTATGACATTGCACATTTAACAAGGACAAGCTCTAACTTTCCACAGCGAATCTGTTATCATATTAGTCATTGATCTTATTGGTGTACAGACATTTTCCCGTAGAGCATTCAGTTCCGACTAATGAGTAATATTCACGTTCTTGAATAAATTTGTGAATGTGAATCACGAGTTGTTGACTAAATTTGTCCAGAAAATTCACGTTCCATATTTTATTTGGGTTTATATTAGTTGCGAATGGATATAATCACGATCGACTTCCCGTTCATACTGTGTTTGAAGATTAATTAAAATTCGAGATTCTATATGTTTTATCTTTATATATAGTAGCAAAAATGAAAATATCAATCTATTCACTTGAGGAAAAAGAAAAAAAAACTACCTATTTGTTCTTTTTTCTTTCTTTCTTTTTATATTCTTGAACTAAGAGTATCTCACGGGATTCGACCCATTTGAATTATTTCACAAATTTAATATCTTTGGACCAAAAGTGATAATGGTAGAATAATCCCGTAAGATGAGATGCCCAAAAATTGAATCGTTGTTTTCATTTCTAAAAATGCAACTCACGTTCGTTACGTTTAGATACTACATACTTGTTCCATTTACAATTATAGGATGTCATCCAGCAAAAATGTTACAAGTAGTTACTCAATCGATTTGCCGGATAAAATGTTCTTAAAATTCAAACTCTTGCTATTATATATATCTGATGAATTTGACATTAAGAGTATAATATATACACTTTGGGTTCTATTCTTTTTGCTTGTAGATGGCTTACTTGAAGAAGCTTATCTTGAATCTGGCTTTGCTTTTTGTGCTTCTCTTCTCGATGAAACTGGCAGCAAGGGTACCCCTTTGGATATTTGGGCCTCTTCACCAAACACGTAAGTGACCCTGACACCCTAGAAGAGGTTAAATCCTTGACATTTTAACTCATTGTGTTGAAGTTGATTCAGATCAATGTGTTGTTCAAGTTTCAATTGCTTGGTTTTATTTTTCTCTTTAATTTCATCATTTTTTAATTCTTTTTTATTTAAAAATTATCTATTGCTGACTGATTTGATTCAAAAATTTGTTTAGGAAATATTGAAGATGAACGCGATCTTATTGCTGATAATCCCCGCGACCACAATTATTTTCAACATCCTTGAGGATCCAACTGGTTGAGCCACAGTAGTATTGGTTTCATGGAACAGAATGATATTTTCGAATTATGATTGTGAACAGATCGTGAATAGTTTCGTTTTCGAATTATGATTCCTTGTCATTTATATATTGCTAAATAAAACTGCATTGTGTTAATTTGTACGCCTTTTTTTTTTCTGCATATATCGTGTTGCAACTTGAAAACAAAAACCCATGACCAATAACTTGAAAACAAAAAGAATCCATGACCATAAGTTCCATGAATCTGTTTCTCAACGAGTCATGCTTTCAGTTTTTGTTATAACATGGACCCTAATAATGGATAAGATAACCCCTTATCTTTTTTCTATTTTATCTAGGTTTTAGTTTTCTATTTTTATCTATCTGTTTGCATTTTATTTTTATTATTATCTTTTTATTATTTTGTGTAACAATAACTTCTATATAATAAAACCTTTAGTTATCACTCACGCCAAGTACAATAGGCCTTCTATTTAAAATGTCTTCGTGTTACAGAGCCTCTTCGTGGCTAACGTCACATTTGGGGTGCCCACTTCCTCGATCACCACCACCTCCAATTGCCCCATTACTCTTAATGGCAAAGCTCTAATTTTCCTTTCAGTGATCCCCTCCCCTTTGACCTATGCGTATCAGGCAAGAGGATTGATTAGTCCAACACTAAGTTTGCCACCCTTATTAAGAGTCCAAATTTTGGATGTTACAGCCCAAGTTTGTTTTGTAAACGGCCAAAATTAAGGAAGATTTCCTAATTCCAAAACCTTTCCATAACCTTAAATACATAAACATTTGCCTATATTAATCATACTAGGAGTATAAACAATATAAAACATAACTTTCACTGATAATCTTAATTTAGCTATAAACAAAATAACTACATGAGGTTCTCAAAACCTTTCAAGAGACCACAAATAATATATATTGCAGTACTATATATCAACAATAAACATAAATCCTATCCAAAATGTGCCAAGAAAAAGTAGCACTATAAATGTTGGGCCTTGCAACTTGATCATGTTGCATTGTATTTGTAAATAAATAATTAATTTTAAGAATGAATCAAAATAACCCATTGAGTTATCAAGAAATTTAAATGTAGTTATACACACACCCTCAACATGTATTAATATTAGCAAACAAGTCAGTTATTTAAAATACTTTAAACTTCAACTTGTAAAATGCAATATGCTAAACATTAAGTTAAAACCAACAAAATTTAATTATAGTCGTATAACTATAAGCTCCACATCACATATCAGTTAACATAAATGATATGATCTCTAAACAAAATTGTAAGCTGATAAGTTGCATATATATATATATATATATATATATATATATATATATATATATATATATATATATATATATATAATTATGATAAATTTAAAAATAAGATAATTTGTAATCATATTTCAAAAAATTGTATATCAGACAACCATAACTGAAACTGTATCATATCCTCCATCTCCATCCACCCAGCATACCATAATCTCTTCCCTTATTACTTCAATCAAAGAATTGAATTTTGAAAAGTCTGAAACTAAATTTTAGAGTCGTGCCTGCAAAAATAAATCTAAGAATCTGGAGTTGTATCCACAGATTTAGTCATGTGGTTGTCCTTAACCCACTTGGTACACCAAATACATTCTTGTTAAAAATATTTTTATTAATAATCATTTAAAAAACATATTTTTACAGAATCAAATATGATATATAACTCAAGTAAGGAAGGACTATTTATCCATTCAGAGTATATTATACAATGGTAAAAAAAAATTCTAAAATTATATTCAGCAATCTAAAATAACCTAAATATAGGAAATAAAAAATATACATCCTCAACTAAATTTTTGAGGTTATAAATCTATTACATTAACACTTCCTATTTTCAAAAATAAATAAGTCATAACACAACTACAAATATTTTTATATCAGTCATTTAATTTGGCCACTTTATCCTAAAATAATATTATATGATTTCAGGCCAAAAGGCTTCACAAATAGATCCCTCAACTCTCACCTTATTTCAAACCTTCCTTTTCAAGTACAACATACACCTTTCAAACCACCTGTACTGTACAGGTTCTCCAACCTTAGCTCCAGAGAGCAGATGCACAACTAGATGTTCCATCACATCAATGAATGCTGGTGGAAAAATCTTTTCTAACTTGCAAATTGTTTCAATAATGGAAAGCTTTGCTTCTCCATAAAGGAAGCACATATTTCAGTTGCACAAAATTTCTTCAAAGAACAAACTGAGTTCTGTTAGTGCTCCCCAAATAGGTTTCGGCAACATATCACGAAACACCCCAAAGGAATTAACCTTTGCATAAAAACATGAAAGTCATGGCTTTTCATTCCATATATCTTCCCGTCGTCTACATTAATGCAATGAGCAATGTTAGACACATACCTGTTCGAAAATTTCAATTGTTTTATCCACTCGCATATTGTTCTCCTTTGATTGGCATTCAGGACATATATTGCCTTTGGTTTTTTATGCTTATCATTCTTAATTGTCAACTCCAAGGTGGGACGTTTGCATATCATTTTCAAATCTGCTCTTGCATTTACATTATCTTTCATCTTGCCCTTTATGTCTATGACAGTATTGAAAATATTGTCAAACACATTCTTTTCAACATGCATGACATCCAAATTATGAGGTATCAAATTAGTTGACCAATAAGGCAACTCCCAAAATATGCTCTTCTTCGCCTAGTTGTGATCTTTACCAAAGCCATGTTGTTTTTGGTAACCTGACGTCAAGCCAAAAATGACTTCCTCAAGTCGAGTCACTCTTTCCAAGACATCTGCCCCAGTCAATTGAGAAGGTGGCAAAGTTGTCTCCATTGTTGATTTCTTAAAAGAGTAATGATCATGACAAAATGGATGATCAAGAGGCAAGAATTGACGATGGCAATCAAACCAACAACATTTCCTATTATGTTTCAATACAAAAGACTTACTGTGCTCCATGCTATAGGGATAAGCAAGTCTACCGTGAGTGCTCTATCAAGACAACATTCCATAAGTAGGAAAGTCACTTATTATCCACAAAAAAGTTGTTCTCTTCTTGAAATTTTGCTTCTTCCATGCATCAAAAGTGTTAACCCCATCATCCCATAACATCCTTAACTCATCAATAAGGGGTCTAAGATAGACATATAAACTCTTGCCCGGTGACTTTGGTCCAGGAATCATAAGACTGAGGAATATGTATTCCCTTTTCATAACACATACTTGAAAGTAGATTGTACAATGTGACAAAAATAGTCTAGCATGAGTATGGAGTAGCCAAACCACCGAATAGATTAAAACAATCTGTGCAAAGGCCAAGCCTAACATTTTGTGTTTCTTGGGTAAATGTCGAACGGACAACATCAAACTGTTTCCAAGCCTCAGCATCAGCTGGATGCATGATAACTGATTCATCTTGATGCACTCCATCTGCATGCCAACACATATATTGTGCAATGTTCTTTGACATAAACATATGTTAGAGTCTTGGAATAATGGGAAAATATTATTGAAACACTAAGTATGGCACATCCTTGTGATTCATTGAATGATTCAGTCTTTGGCTTAAATCGCGGGTGTCCATATACTAAGCAAGTTGAGCAAATTGTCTTGTCACTATTTTCTTTATAATACAACATGCAATGATTATGACATGCATTTATCTTCTCATATCCTAATCCCAACTCATTAACTATTCCCTTTGATCTATAAAATTTTTTGGGTAACCTTTCTGACTCCGGAAGTATACTCTTAATTATGACAATAATTCAGTTATAAAAACTCACTCATGTTGAACTCTGACTTCAAATTCAATAGTTGAGTTACAGCTAACAACTTTGTGTGCTCATGGCAACCATCCCATAAAGGCTCATCAACATCTCTTAGCAAGTCATAAAACTTCAAAGCCAATGGATTCGGATCCTCTTCCAAATCTTGAACTTCTAGGATTTAATCTATCACCTGTTGCATCCATTACCATATCCACATATGGGTTTCTAGTCTTTCACTTCATCATCAACGATAATAAATGTTGAACCACTAGTGGACTAATCATCCTCACCATGAAGCGTCCAATTTATGTAATCCTCCATAAATCCATAATCAAAGCAAATGTTCTTTTACCCAAAATGACTCCATCCTAACACGATTTTTACATCTTGCACATGGACAAAGAATGCAACTTAATGGAATCAACCACCATCGGGTGTCATTTAGCAAACTTAATGAAATCATTAACTCTAATCCTGAATTCTTCACTTACATGGCCAGTGGAATCCATTCTTCATAGCATCCAACTTCGATCAGGTCTCATGATTGCTAATATCTATTTAACACATTAATATAATTATTCACAAAATCTTCTTCTCCCTCTTACCATGGTATGGCCCTATCCCATTCGAGAAGATACTTTTTCAGCACTTGGTTAATACCACACATCTTATACTTGACAAAATTTCAGCAGCATTTCCCATTGGTCTCCAAGTGAATGACTCGAACATGGTGACATCTACCATGATTGAGTATGCACCCAGAGAACAAAAGGAAATGTAGCAAGCCAAAATTTCATCAAGTATTTGATATGAGATTTAAGGAGTAATTATTAATCAAGTGAAGAAAAAGTTTCTTCCCAAACTGTCTGACTTGGACAATTCAAGATTCAATACAATGAGGGGTACCTTGAAAAAGTACACTGCTCACTTATATTGAATCTCAAACGGGAAACTATGGGTTCATTCAAACTTCAACTAGAATTTCAATGGGAATTACTCCTTACAGTAACCCCAAAATCTAATGGGAACTACCCCTTGCATAAACCCCTAGTTTATATCTACATCAAACATTATCAAGTATATCAAACTTTACTGGACATGTATCACAAATTTAATCAAATAAAATCAAGCAACTTTAACATTTAAAAAAGTGCTTAGTATCTTCAAATGAGGCAGCATATAATAGACTAATAAAATGTATGGGGACCACTCACTAACTACTCAAAAAGTTTTTCAGGCATATAAATTCAACAAATACATTACACATATCTAGTTTAACCCACAAATTAATATGAGCAAACCTCATTTCTATTTCTTTGTTTATGCTTCTATCTTAATTTGCATCACATCTTTGCATATGTCTAGGCTAACACAAACACCAAAAAATCAATCACTAGCACACAACAATTGGAAGGAAACATCAATCATCATTGAACTATTGCATTAACAGAAAATTAGACTTTAGGATCATCAAATTACTCAATTTCTTAAAAAAAAAAAAATTCAAGTAAGAGCTCTCTGTGTTGGTACAAAAAATTACCGGTGGATTCCTTCTAGGAAATGAGTAGTGGTAGTTGGTATAGAAACTCCACTCGCATAACTTTGAGCACTCTAGTATATAACTTTCACTTCTAATCTGCAGAATTTACTTTAACCTATAGAATTGACTGCTCCAAGGATGAGAATAATTTGAATATTATAAATGAGTAATTCAGAGTTAAAAGTTGGTCGCAGCACAACAAATGATCATGAATGTACCGTGACTGAGGAGTTAATTACATCAATTCCAGGATTATCCTTGCCTACTTCTTGGCCAAAAACAAAAGAAGGAAAATTATGTCTAGTTCTTATGCAATGCTAAGATAACTTAATTGTATGGTTAAAATATTGGTCTAGTTCTTAAGCATTTTTGTAGAGCTACATTGTTCTCAAGCCATTTTATTCACATTATATACACACTTAACACTTATAATGAACCTATTAAGAAGAATTATGAATGAATGCATAAGAATTAATTCTGGACCGTGGCTTTTCTTATTTGGACTTGGGACCATAAACTCATACTATAGCTTGATTGTGGGCCTATGAACCATGATTGTATACAGATGTGTTTCAGCCCATGAAATGGACTTTATGAACTTGACTATGAACCTTGGACCCGAGGCCACAATTCATGAAAGTGAGACACAAAATTTTAAAACTTAATTATATTATGAAAACACCTATCACGCGACCATACTTCTGTTCTATTAAACTGTCTAAGCTTGGCTTCAAATATGTTTTTTTTTTCATGTTTACAGCAGCCAAAATTTGATGTTCCGTCATATTTACAGCGGCCCAAAATCTTGATGTTTTGTCATATTTACAGCAGCCAAAATATTTACGTTCTGTTATGTCTACACCAACTAAAGTCTTGGTGTTTAACTGTGTGTCTACAGCAGTTAAACTTTTGGTATTTTAATGTGTTTACAACAGCTAAAATCTTTATATTCTGTTATGTCTACAGCAGCTAAAGTGTTGGTGTTTTACTGTGTCTACAGCGGTTAAACTCTTGGTATTTTAATGTGTTTACAATAGCCAAAAATTTTTGGTGTTTTATTGTGGTTACCGCAGCCAAATCTTAGTATTTAAATATGTTTACAGCAGCAACACGGGTATTTTACTATGCTTACAGAAGCTTAAAAGCATAGTGTTTTACTATGTTACAGCAGCAGAAAGACTTTGGTATTATACTATGTTTACAGTAGTCAAAACTTGGGTGTTTTGAAAAATCTTTTCAGGGAGTAAGAAGAAAAATTTATTCTAGAAAAGGAAAAAAGTGCTCTTTCTCAACACGAGGAATCATAAAACAATAATCCACCAAACAAATGAACTGAACTGACGCTTGCCAAATAAATTTCCATGTCTAGAAAATGGAGGATTTCCATGTCTAGAAAATGGAGGCCACATTATCAAGAGCAGAGCATTTTAGTAATGTTTTTTTAATGCATTATTGGTATCTATAATGCTTTACCAACATAAAGGGAAAAGACAATTAATTGTACCCATAAAAACAAATAAAGTACTTGCAGGAACATACCACGAAGGTTGTGCGAGACGAAGGAACAGGTAGTGCATTGCTATCTTGGTGTGATGCAAGGAGGGTTGCTGCCATCAAGGAGGTGGGTGGCTGCTTACACTGTCATTGGGGAGGTAGGTGGCTGCTTGCACTGCCATCGGGGAGGTAGGTGGCTGTGTGAGAGAGAAGGGAGGGATCGATGCTAGCTAGGTTAGGGATTTGGGCATTTTCAAAGAGTGATAAATGGGTTGGACTATTTTTTTTTTCAATTAAAGTTATGAATCAAAATTCCTAATCCTACTTTAACTACGGAAAAATTCCGTAGCTAAATTTTATAACAAATTCACAAAATTCTTGTAGTGTATTAGTGAGCATTCAAACAAATTAATTCCTTTGCCAATAACATTCCGTTATGTGCTAAAGGAAATGTTGATTTCGACTATTAAATGTTGAGTAGTCTCTAATGTGGCTATGATGTAGTCAGAATGCAGTGTTTTAGTAATATTGTAACTCAGACTTAAATTTTTTTTATTAAACCTATAACCCCTAAATGCATGTTGTAACCCTAATCCCCAAAACCATTTGGCCTTTTTCCTTAGAGATTGACACTGTGGGATTAGGAATCAACACCGTTGATGCTTGTACACCAAAAGAACTAACAAAACTCTGTTTTACAGGTACGATTCTCCACTCATTTCTTGAAATATGCTTATGGTTCCTTTCCCTGTGTACTATGTTGAATGGGTTGTTTGTGGACCATGGAAAAGGTTGCGTGTGGTCCATAATTGGGACATGCTTTTGCTTTTCTGTAAATAAAATACTGATTGTCTATTGTTTTTTAAAATAAAGTGTGGTAAAATTGTGTTTGTGTTTGTATTTTTATAACATACAGTACATAATGTCAAAAAAAGTGATTATTGTGTTACATCATACGGGTGTTTTTAGTAAAACTCCTCCCATTAATTATATCAATGGTGAGACGAGTGTAAGATGGGCAGAAAATTGACTACATTTCAATCCCTATCATTAACTCCTTCTTTAAGGAGCATTATTATGGTTACTATGCATCATTTGAAAAGTGTCATTAGATTGTTCCTAGAATATCATTGGAAGATGGATTGATGCCATTAAATAATGATACTGACACACTTAAGTTAATGAAGCATGCTATAAATGCAAGTGAAATAGAAATATATTTTGAGAATTGTATGATACATGGAGTCGAGGGCATTGGGGAAAAAGACAGTGATGATGGAGCTGTAGGTTGTTGTGAGGAAGAAGTTAGAGATGAAGATGTAAACGTAATTGAAGTATATAAAGTTGTACAACCACATTTTGTCATTGATGAGAATAGTAACGATTATAATGCTCCATCTCATAATAGAGAGGGTGATAAGAATGAGGACTTGCAGCGTACTAGGGTGGTAACAAAAGTCATGAGGATGAGATGGTTCTTGATAAGGCATCTGCAGGTTGACAACCATTGGGTGTTAATGAGGAGGGTGAGGGTAAGGGTCTTAGTGTAGACTTTGAGGTTTCTTAATATTGATGATGATAGTGGAGGTGAAATGTTTGAAACAATTGAAGGTGAATATAATGATAATACATATGTTGAGACATTTAAGCCAGGACTTGAAATTTTTGAAAACACAGGCGATGTGGACCTTGACCCAATCACACCAATGAGAAATAAAAAAGTGAGTCAACATAGGCGAAGGAGGGCTGATGAAATTGGTGATCATGAGGTTGATAACCAAAGGAATGATCATAGGACATATGAAAGGAATGACAAAGATCTGAACCCAGAAGGAGAAAAAGGGATAACTTGAATCACCAACACCCTTTTATGCATGCACCAGAGGATGAGTACCACTCTGAAACTTGCCCATATCCTTATGTTTCATCTAATAAGGATGTTGACTCTGAAGCTATTGTATATCCTCAATTTCATGTTGATGCAGGTTTTAGAGAAATTACTTTAGAGTTGGGTACGAAATTCCCAAATCTTGATTTTTTTAAAGAGGTTGTAAAGAATTATAATGTTGCATTGGAAAAGGAGTATAGGTTTGTGAAAAATGATAAGAAGAAAGAAAAAGCAAGATGTAAAAAGGAGGATTGCCCTTGGGAAGTGTTGTACTTATGGAGTAGTAAAACAAGCAATTTCCAATTTCCAAATCACACATGTAGTAGAAGGTTTAGGAATACAAAAGCAAATAGGAATTGGCATAGGAAACATATGGTGGGCAAAGATGAGAAGTTAGGCCCAGTTTGACTGCACATGATTGCACATAGTTTTATGAAGGAAAAATATGGGTTCATTGCAATGATATGAAAATTTACAAAGCCATGAAAATATCTAGGGAACTAGTTGAGGGATTAGAAAAAAAAAACCAATATGCCTGAATGAGAAACTATGCTACAGAATTATTAAGAACAAATCCTAGAATTGTGAAGATAAATGTTCATCCAGTAACCCCAATAATTGTAACTCCCACCTTTGATAAATTCTATCTTTACTTAGAGGCTTGTAGAAAAGGTTTCATTAGTGGTTGTAGACCTTTGATTGGGTTGGATGGTCTTTATCTAAAGGGCTATTATGGGGGTCAATTACTGATAGCTATTGGGTTGGATGGAAATAATGCATATTATGTAATATGCATATGCTATAGTGGACATGGAGACCAAAGACATATGGAAGTGATTTTTGCAACTATTAATGGAAGATATTGGAGATTATAAAGAGCATGGGTGGGAATTCATCATTGATAAACAAATGGTTAGTAATTGTTGTTCACAGTTTTTTGTTTTTGTTTGTGCATTTATGTTATATTTCTATGTTAAGTGTTTGTATTATATGTTAAAGTAGGGTTTACTACCTGCAATGGAAAAGGTAATGCTTGGAGTGAGGTTTAGATTTTGTGTGAGACGTGTGTGGAGTAACTTCTGCAAGGCCATTAAGAACAAAGATTTGAGGGACATGGTATGAAAAATTACTAGATCAACCACTATGGGGAAATTCTAAGATAGAATGATAGATTTGAAGAGGATCACTAGAGGCTTACAAGATACACTGGACTAATAACCCCAAAGGCTCAAATCAAGTTGGAGGGCTATAGAAAAATGAGTAGGTACTAGACTCCTACTTAGACTGGTGTGCTGCAGGGTACAAGTTTGAGGTGTCATGTCCAGCAAGAAAATGTAAGGTGGACCTAGGTGAGGCCTCTTGTTCTAGCAGGTTATGGAATCTGTCTAGGATTCCTTATATGCATACCATTGTAGCCTTGTCTTACAACAATCTTAAACTAAAAGATTATGTGCACGATTGGTATTCCATGAAGACTTACCACAAAATGTATGAGAATCATATTTAGCTTGTAGCAGGTCCAAAATACTGACCAAACACAAACATGGAGAAAATTGGCCCTCCACCATTTAAAGGACCAACAGACCGAAGAAGATAGACCACAAGGGTTTAATTCCTACTCTCTTATCAATTTTATTATGTGGGACTTTTTGATAATATAATGAATTTTGTTTAGTTGGAAATTTAGGCATGTTTTGGATCACGGTTGTGCATTGGTTATAGTATTTAATTTTCGCACTAGTGGGCCACATTTTGTTGATGGGCTAGGCTATTTTTGATTGGTGTGTTGATTTGATAAATAGATTTGGCTTGGTTTAATTTCTTAAGATTTATTAGACTTGGGTGTTTATTGGTATCATTTGTAGGTTGGGTTAAAATTGAAAAACCTAGTAAAAGATATTTAAAAAAAATAAAGATAATAAAAAAATAAAAAATAACAATAAAATATTTTGAAAATAAAAATAAAAAGAAAAATAAGAGTTGAAAAATTTTAGTTATTTGAGAAGAAAATTAAAAAAAAATAGTGAGTTCATTTAGTAAGTCTTTCTCTATGCTTAACTTATGCTTTTCTTGTGAAAAATAAAATAGTAGTATATCCTTTTAATTTATTATATGTCTTTTTTCCTTAATTTAAAAAAATAAATTAGTAGCTTATCCTCTTGATTTATCATTTGACTTGTGTCATAATGTACTCGAAGTGCATCATGACGTAAAGTAACTAAATTTATAGCAAAAAATCATAAATTCAGGAAGCTGCCATCAATTTTTATTTTATTTAGAAGAATGATTGGAAAAACTTGTTTTAATGGAAAATTTGTCTTTGAAAATTGAGATCAAATTTGGGAGTCTAATTATGCACAGAAAATTATAGAAACTTAATCCTACTATACCCTTAATACATCTAAAACGATTACCCCAAATTATATTATGCAAATTAAATAACCTCTAAAGTATTTAGTTTACTCCTTAAATTAAAAATAGTAATAACAAGCAATGATGGAAAACAAATAAAGCATTAAATAAAAATATTTAAAATTTTAGCTTTTTTGCATTCCAACATATCCCCATGTGTAATGAGAAGTTAAAGCCATGTAATTTTTGTAGAAAATGATTGTATGTTGAAAGATTTTAATTAAAAATTATAAATTGATTAAATGCTAAATGTTGTATCAATTGATTAAAAGAATTTGAGAGATTGATTGATTGTTTTGTTTAAGAAAATATTGGTAACTATATCACTCACAAACCATCACAGCTACGTTGACAATTAGCGATTGTAATTTGTTTCGACAGTGAAGAGCTATTACGGTTGCATTATCCCTAGTTAATTAATGATGTTAAATTAATTTTAAAGGATTGGTTTAAATTAAAGAGAAATTTTGCTAGTTGGTTAGTGATGGATTAAATGCCTACTTTACTTACGAGTTAAAGAGCCATTATGATTACATTGATAGTTAGTAATCTTAAATTATTTTTAGAGTGGAAGAGTCGTCACAACAATGTTATCCCTTATTAATGAAAATTGATTTTGGAAAATTAATTGAATAAATGAAAAACAATGGTCGATTAAATTGAAAATAATAATTGATTGATTAATTAATAAAAATGTTTCTCTAAAAATGTTTTGGTAAAAGGTTTTTTAAAAAAAATATATCACTTTCAAGTTAAAGAACTTTACGGCAACGTTGACCTTTGGTGATTTTTTTGGAGAGGAAAAACTGTCGCGACAACGTCATCTCTAATTAGTAAATTATTTTAATATTTCTAACAAAAATAATTAGGTAGAATAAAAAGCATTTGTAGTTTGATTAATAAATTAAGTGTTGTGTTAAATAATTTTAGTTTAGGATCAAAGAGTCTTAAAGATGATTTTTAAATTTAATTTCGGGACCAAAGTATTATTGTAATAACATGTCTGTAATTATATTATTTTTTAAATTAATGAGTTGTCACAACTTAAATAATTTAAATTAAATTTGAAAGTGAAGCTCAACGCAATGCGGGAGACACCAATCCGAATTCAAGGAGTCGTGATAGGAAGATTGACCTTGATAATTTTAAAAGTTTACGTGTATGATTTTTACTACCCAAAATATATTTATTTCACAAATTCAAAAAGATACTAACGCAAGACAACAAAGCATGTGAATTTTAAAGTACGTAAAACAATTAAATCAAATTAAAATTTATTTAAAAAAAAATACAAAGAAACACATTTGATAGGTGAAAAATGCTAAAACCCACTAAAAGTCATTCTTATTTTGTATTTACTTTCTGCTCTCCTTTTCTCATCTCTCTTCCACCGTTGTTCGAAAATCACTCCCTTCCCCAGCATCTTCTCTCTTCCATTTTTATTTTCATTTTCTTTCCCCTTCCTTTCTTTCCGTGCCTATCATTTTTATTTCACTTTGATATCAATTTCATATTATAACCAAATTCTGCAACTCTACATACCAGAATCCCAAATTCATTTCTATTTTTTATGCATTTCAATTTAAAAATTTAAAAATTTATAAGTGAACTGAAAATGAAAATAAACCAATGGACCAAAAATTAATCCCCACTAACACCACATTACATTGCAGCATATATTCACAAAAATAAATTACAGATGGCGATGGTAAAGAACCAAACCGTGGCAAAGGAATTAAAGCGGGGGCATGTATAGAAATTGTGAAGCGTGATTGCAGGTGTATGCCAACCTGGCCTTGTTGCCATGTTGAGGTGCTGCGAAGAGGGGAATGGGCATGGAGGCTTCAGCGGCTGGCTCGGACGAAGACTGCAGGACGTGCTGGTTTCTTGAGCTTCAATGCCTTGGTGGGCTGTTTTGCTTCAGGAGGTGTAGTGCGCTGGACTGGACCTTGTTGGTGGTTGATGCACAGCTTCATGCGCAGGATAGTTAGGCTGAGAGAAGTTGGAGTTGCGTCTGAGTCTTTGGTGTGTTTTGGGAGGTTGGAGAGGCTATTTTGTGTGGTGACTTTTGCTAATGAGGTGCTTCCCATGTGATCTGTGGCCCGAGTGAAGAAAGCTTTGAGCATGGAAGAATAGGTGGTTAACTCGAGGCCGGACGGAGATTGTGTCTTGTGGGTGTTTTATGGTGAGTTAGGGACTTTGGTTGCTAGGATGGTGTGGGTGATACAGTGTAGTGCAAGGGTGTGTGGGAGCGATGCGATGGATGTGTCTAGGAGGTCCGTTTGGGTGTGTTTTGTGGAGGTTTGGTGCATGGTCTGAATGGGTGAGCTGTTTTGGTCGTGAGTGAGTGAACTATGGAGGTAAACGGGTCATACATGATGGAAGTGTTGGAGCATGAGAGGCTCTATTCCAAGGCTCATGAAGTAGGGGAAAAAGGAGATGCGGGTAGTGCTTAGGTGGTTCGTGGATGATAGTGCCATGAAGGTGTTTGAGTCTGGTGTGACAATGGGGAGGTGAAGGGGTAGGCGTTGTGCGTGAAAATGGTGTTGCTGTGGAGTGTCAAGATCCATGGGTGTGCTTGTGAGGAGGAGCTATGGAGGCTTATGCTTGTGAGAGTGAGTGCTCTGAGTGAGACTGGGTGGGAAAAATGGTGGTGCGTGCAGAGAATGAGAGTGAAAATGAGTGTGGGTGAAAGAATGGGGCCTAGGGAGTGAAGTTTGTGTGTGTCGCGTAGTGTCAAGAGTGCCTTCGTGCAATGCAGGTGAAGTGCGTGGTCTGTGTGAGGTGTGCCATGTGTGAAGGTGAGGTAAAATGGTGTCGGTGTGCCGTGTAAATGTGCAGAGTGGGTGTTGGCCTTGTGAGTTACTGTGTTTGTGCCTGAAATTGTGATGGAGTCAGGGAGAGTGAAGTGAAAGGATGAAAGTGTTGTTGTATGGTCATGTGTTGGTGTATGCAGAGATGAGGACGAGCGAAAATGGTGCTGTGAAAGAATGTGGGTCCCCTTCCTTCTTCTTTGTAACTGAAAATGGTCTCCCTCTCCTCTCTTTTTTCTTTTCTTTTCTTTCTTCCATTTCTCTCTCAGCCTTCTTTTTCTTTTCTTATGGATCAGGCCAAAAAAATGCCTAGCTACTTCTGGCAGCTAGAATCATGGGATTTGCCATACAATGCCACACTTTGAAACAAAACCCGCTATAAAGATGGGAAAATGCCATGCGGACTAAGTGAGTAAAAAATGTGAATGCATATTTGCAATGTGGTGTTTTAAAGCAAGACACTGGGCCTAAGTGTGTGAACCAAGTGTCTCTTGGGAATGGATTTGGGCTAGACTGGTTTTGGACTCTTTGTTTTTTGGGTAAAATGGGTTCAAACAATTATTTTTTGGTCCAATGAAATGTGAATAAAAAACTACTCCAAGTAATTAAAATTAGGCCCAAGGAACCTCATTTTTTTTATTTTAAAAACAAAATTATTTGTTATTTAATTTTTTTAACAATTTTCTTTTTATGATTTTTATTTTTTTTTAAAGAAATTCAGTTTTCGAGAAAATTGAGCTTAAAGTTGCTTTAAATTTGAATTTTGAGCAAGACTTATTTTCTCTATTTTATTATATTTTTTTTTATCATTTTATAGAAATATTTATATTAACGGGGAGACAAAATACAGTGTTTATCGCTTATTTTTTTATTTTTAAGATAAATATGATGATTTTTTTTAGTTTCACTAATTCAATTGACTAAAGTTAATCAAACTGAAATATAACATCAAACTATACAATTTTAGAAATTAATCTTATAATTCACAAACCTTAATCCCCAATCTGCATTTATGCATTATCTCTATTGCTACTGTCGCTTATCAAATCCCCGATTGGTTTAGATGTCGAAGACACATATGTGCGCGAAATCGACGTCTCCTTCAAACCTTCTATTGATGCTGAAACTCAGGTCTGCTTATGCGTTTCGTGTGCCCCGTTGCTCATCCGATTGTGGGTTTTTTTCGAACTCTAATTGTTCTTTATTTCTTTAGTTATATGTTATGCAATATTCGTTGAGGCTGTGCTAGCGATCATATGAATTAGATGAACAATGTGAAGAGGTGCGTTTGATGATTTTGTTCCTTGGGAACAAATGGGAAATCTTGTGAAGTCAATATGATCTATATCCGGGTCCCACTCATCCCAATCAACTATGTTACTCTGGCCCATGCAATCATTTCTGAAATATTTTTGCTCTATATCAGTCCCTACTAGTAATTTCTCACATATACTGGAGTAGGGACGTACAAAGGCTTATAAATGCACATCATTTCATAAAGCGTCCTAGAGAAGCTTTTAAAAAGCATATATTTAAACTTAAGGAGATCGTTTATATAATATCAAAAGATGGTTTATGTAAACATGAAATACATTATATTAGTTTTATAAATTTACTTCATGTCTGATTATTAGTTTTATTAATTCACTTACGGTTGTGTATGAGAACACATTTAACTTCAACCTTTAACAATAAAAGTCTACGTGAGATTAATCAAACTCAAATTGAGTCATGGGTACGAATATGAATATTTGTAGTTACACGCAATGAAAAGTATTTATTCACATACTCTTGAGGAGTTGTACTTGTATCATTTTTTTTTTTATAAATTAAGAGTATTATTGTAAAGTATATTTAAAATTATAAAAATTAAAATTAAATTAAATTGAATTGATTTGAATTACATTAAATTAAATTGAATTAGAAATCAATTCTTGTATTTAAAATTTATTATAAAATTAGAAACTAAATTTTATGTCTGGAATACAAAAAATAAAAATTGAATTAATTTTACTTTAAAAAGTTTACATTTTTACCTTTTCTTTTAAAACATTCTTTTCTATTTCTAAATAAATGATTAAAGATAGCAGAATAAATTTAAATAAATTTCATACAAATTCATTTAAATTCTCTTATTTTTAATAAAATTTTAAAAAATAATTTAATTAAAATTCATAAGATTTCTAAGGATTTATAAATCTTATCAATTCACATTTTATAACTTTTTAAATAAAAAATTTCTTTTACAAATAAAATCAAATCATAAAATTATTAATTTCAAATACACCTATAGGATTCATAGCCTATTTAAACCATCTCGGGCTAACAGTAATAATAATATGATTATTCTTATAATATATGACTTTTAATATTCAAACTGTAATCCTCGTATCTGAAAATATAATTAACCTTTATTATATTAACACTTCGTGAATTTATACTTGTATCATTTGAGAATTAGTGTTGAAATCATCATAACATTTTATCATTGAAATTATCCGAGCATTTCACATCAAAGTGTCAGTCCATTTGAATTTATCCTAATATTAACAAAGAAGGGCCTTGTACTAATAGAATTAACCACAGAGGACGTAATTTGTAACAAACAGCAACAAACTTTTTGCTAACAGAAATAACTATACGGATTTTCTGTGTTAAAGTAACTTATTACAAGCACAGAGTAATAAAGTCAAAACTATAGTGTAGCACCATGATATTAATTCAAACCACATGCGAAATCCAAATTTAACCCAAATATTAATTTTTTTTATTTTAGTTGTACTAATATATGATTTACTAGGCGTATAAAGTCCTTATTTAAAGAACAATAAAGACCTACAAATTATAGAAACCTTTCTTATATGAGTTGTCATTATATTTTATACACTTTTGGAGTTCATAAATTAAATTTTAATTAGTTTTAAAAGTAATAAAGTTATGATATCCCATTGGTACAAACTGTAATTTAGATAAATTAAAATATGATAATTTTTTTGGACAAAATAAGATAATAAATCCATTCCTCATACTGATATTAGATGGTTATATAAGGTTTATTAATTGGATTTAATTTAATTCACTATTAGTATAAAAATGTTTCATATTATTATCTTGTTATAAATTGTCACATCATTAAGAGTATTTTACTTATTTAATATTAGTTATTATAATCAAATATTTTTAATGATATAACACTAATAGTATATAATTAGATAATAATATAAAAACTTTAAACTGACAGTTATTCAGATTAAACTCTTATTAATTTCTTCATGTCAAAAGCCAAAATACGTCTCTAAACTTATAATTTAGTGAATATTAACATCAATTTGGGTAAGAAATATAGTATTATATACTTTTTTAAGAAAAAATTGATGATAAAGGCAAATTTGAATTATATTATACCTCTTAAAAAAAATAAAGGTAAAATTCTCTAAGTTTTCTTGATTTGATAATTTTTTAGAATTGCAGCAAACTTCTCAATATTTAATAAACATGTTGAAGAAAACTAAAATATGGATAAATTAATTACCTGGAAAGGCGGGTCGAAATTCAGCAGTCAACTTTCGAGTAAAGAACAATGCAACAACAAAGGCCAAGAACCAAATTAAATTCTTAGCTAGAGCCATCTTCTATCAATGAGCAGATGGTAGCTTATGTTGTGTCTAAACCAGAATGTGACCCATATATATATATATATATATATATATATATATATATATATATTGGTAAATCCATTTTGTCTTCACGTGATTTGTAGCAATATCAATGTCTTTCTCTGTTTTCAATTTTGTCACTTTATCAGCTATGGTTAATTATGTTAGTACTTTGCTCTATTATTTTATTATCTAACATATTTGAGTGCTTCTTATGTTATTTTTAAATTTTATTAATTAAAAATATTTATTTATATTTTAATATGTTAAATCAATAAGTTTACATATAGAGATATGTTCAATTTGCATAGTTAATATTTCATTTTACTTAACAAAGCTTACTTGCTATTATAACACTAAATTTTCACGTCATTTATACATTTTTCCACTTGCATTAGATAATATGTAGTTAAATTATTACGTAAGTTTTCATAAAACTAAAAGACTATCTAATTACATTAGTTTAAGTTGATGAATTTATAATATAAATTATTGGAATAAAATTCTTAATCTTTCTTGAACTACTTTATTAAAATTCAAAACCCACAATGATTATCATGCTGAAGCTGAGTGGGCAGGTGCAGTTTTAGAGAATAATGGAGTTGAGGCCATGTAATCAATATATTGGTAGATTGCTATCTCATTATAAGAATGTACGATAATGATTAATCTTTCTTGAACCACTTTATCAAAATTCAGAAGCCACAATTAATTATTATGCTTGAAGCTGAGTGGGTAGGGACGGTTCTAGAGAAGAACAATGGAGTTGAGGTCATGTAATCAATTTATTGGTTTTCTTTACTTTAATAAAAATTCATTCAAAACAAAGCAGCAACAGTATCTATCCTGGTTTAAGGAATTTGTTCTTTCTTTTCTCAAATCTGTCAACTTTCATCATAGATCATGAGATTTGGTCAATTTATTTTAGATATGGGATTTTCCTATTCTGCTGTAGGTGCTACTTGACCCTTTGTTTAATATAATCTAAGGGTTTATTCGAGTACGTTGTTAGATAAATGATACAACGTGTATATAAATTTTAAATAAAATTATAAATATTTGAAATAAAGTTATAACATTTTAAAATTAAAAAAAATTATTTTAAATAGTTTTATTGTTTTTAAACTTTTTAAAAATATGTTATAACTTTATTTTAAAATATTGTAATAATTTTATTGATAATGTTTGTAACTTTCTTCAATATTATTATACCGATGCATGATGCATTATTTTTTGAGTGATGCACATGATATAATCTATTTGATATAAATATTATTGAGCCTCATAATTGATAAAGATGATTAGCTCATTAACAAATAAAAGATAAAATCTTTAGATGATATAATTAATATTTAAATTATACTTAATAATAAGTCTCTTCTATATCTCTAGGGATACTAATTTTATTCAAAATAAGTTACTATCCCTAATCCTACTCCATATAATGGGAATACTCCCTTCAAATATGATCAATTGATCCTAACACTTAAACTTGCTAAGTCCTTTTATAACTTGAACGCCTGCTTTTACAAGTACAACCCCTTCTCATCTGAGAGACATATGGAAGAATATTATGAAAAAATATCGACAAATATTCTATATACGCTTACCTTTTATATTTTGACCGAAACATTGATGCTGTTTATAAGAAAGAGAAAACTCTTCCCACCTACTCAATATGTCGACCGCGACATCACAAAATTTTCTAATCTTCAAGATCTGAAGAAATTTTCAGAAAAGTCAAGTATTAACCCCTTTTTTTTAAGTGGCATATTAATTGTTATTAATTAATATATTTGCTATATATCATATCTTTGCTTATCGTCTTTGAGTTTCCATCAATTTAAAAAGTTTTATTTGTTATATATACGTCATGTTTATGAAAGCTTTTACAGCTTTATATAGTCATTTTTAAGTTTTAATTGCTATTTTATTTACTTGGCCTTAATAGCTAGGCCCCAAAAATTTTGGGTCAGATTTAAGTATTCGACATTTGTACCTAATATAGTTCTCCACTATTAGACAATCCATCACAAATTACTGCAAATTTGAGGTAGAATCCTTGTTATAAAGTTCAATTTTTGTATGGGTATAGTTAGAAACCATCAAACATATTGAAACCCATGAAAATCGCATCATATATACATATATGTGTGTGTGTGTGTACGAAATCGTGAGAACGCTCTCCTTCTAGTGCCTGTTTGTCTATTTTTTGAAATTTTGAAGCACAAATCTTGGCTATTTTGATTTTTTTTTTGAATGGGTATGATTAGAAACTACCAAATCTTCAAAATGCCCAACGAAATAGTGGCAAAAATTGCATAAAAACACATCAAATTCAGCTCGAATACCAGAAAAAGCCATTTGGATCTGACGGTGTGTTTCTTCAAAAATTTTGGATGAAATCCGGAATTTTTTGGCTTGATTTCGATTTGATGTTGCTAGAAATCAAGAAACCCTGGAAATCCTCAAGAAAATCCGTCAAAAACGAATCAAAATCGAGCTCTAAAAGTTCGCGAACTGATTACCATGGCAGAACCCGTTTCTGCTGATGGGTCGACCCATTAAAAAAGCGTGTAGGTGCGTGAAGAACCTACAAGTGGAATTTTTTCACTCTGTTTTCTTTTATGTGTTCTACTCTTCCAAAATAGAATTTGATTATTAACTGTTTTAGCTAACAATTCCCTTGCAACAACATTTGTATAAAACAGTAGAAAAATGAAGGAGGCAAAAATCAAACCAGAAGCCTTAACAAAATCCATTTAAAATATATCAACTAAATTGGATATGGTAGAGCGCAATTTCAAATATTTATAATCCCTCATTTGAATACATTATATACAATAATACCACAACTAAGCCTGAGGTAGTGGATGGGTTTTAAATCTTGCATATCATCGATGTTCCTAAGCATTATGTTTCCCATTTGTTATCGAAATGGCATTTTTTATCCATTGATAATACTTTAGTGGATTTCATACTCTACCATTTAATCCTATGGAATGCCTAAGTCATCATTTGACCGTAGAACTTTTTATCTTGGCACCACAAGACTGTTGGGTTGGTTCTCTCCTAGTGAAGCCCAAGCCCAACTTTTAAGCATGTCACGTGCATGCTCTAAAGATTTTTTCCCTCTTAAACCAAATGAGAGTTGGTTGGCCGTGAGATATATATGGAACAGCAGCAGAAGCGCAGCAGAGGAGGAGTGAGGCGTAGCTTTCTTTCACTTGGAGCAGTTTTCTTCTAAGGAGTGATCGGATGGTCAAATTTTGTCCGATCCGATTGAGCTGAAATTTTAACTGGAAATTCCTCATTCATAGTTCTTCAACTTGCGGTGGAGATCGTGTTTCAAGGTCTCTAGATTACCCAAAAAATTCGTGAATAGAGGCTATTCTTCTAGTGACATTTTTGAACTCTTCTTTGATTTTTCATCTTGTAGATGACTTTGGGCCCTTGTGGGTGACCATTAGATGTTGTTGAAGAGTTGTATATGAGTGTCCAGTGATTGTAAGACTCCTTGTATCTCTGTTGGTTGATAGTGGAAATTTTTCTGTCCCGTGGGTTTTTTAACTCTCTCACATTGATAAGTTTTTCCCACGTTAAATTTGGTGTTCATGTTTTTTGCCATGCTCTGATATTTGTGGTTGTGTTTGCTGCTACTATATTGGTATTGGTTTGCTACCATATTGTTATTCCAGGGGAAGTTTTATTGTTTTTTGCTGCCAGTTTCTTATCAAACTGGTATCAGAGCTCCTTTGGTTTGTGGAATTTGTCTTGTGAGTAATGGAAGCTAATACTAATAGAATGATTACTCTGAATGGTCTTAATTATAATATCTGGAAGGAAAAAATGGAAGATCTACTTTATGTCAAAAATTTTCATCAACCAGTGTTTGTTACCACAAAGCCTAATGATAAAACTGATGAAGAAATGGACTTTGTTACATAGACAAGTTTGTTGAATATATTAGGCAGTGGGTAGATGGTAATGTGTTGAACCATATTATTGAAGAAACACATGCTCGGACTTTATGGTCTAAGCTTGAAGAGTTGTATGCTCGGAAAACTGGGACTAATAAGATGTTTTTAATAAAGTAGTTGCTGGCTTTGAAAAAATATGTTGATGGAACACCAATGACAAATCACTTGAACAACTTCCAGGGAATTATGAATCAGTTATCTGCCATGGGTATCAAGTTTGATGAAGAAGTTCAAGGGTTATTGCTTCTTGGCTCCCTACCAGATTCTTGGAAAATTCTCAGAACTTCATTGTTCAATTCTGCTCCTAACGGCGTAATCTCTATGGATCTTGCTAAGAGTAGTGTATTGAATGAAGAAATGTGAAGAAAATCACAGGGTATATCATCTACACAGTCAGATGCTTTAGTTTTTGAATCTAAGGGAAGAAGCAAAAGCCGAGGTCCTAAGAATAGAGTTATTCTTTTGGCCGTAGAACTTTTTGTCTTGGCACAGCAAGACCAACTAAGATTTTCATATGTGGATTTAGCTCTTATGAATTAAGTGATTCACTTTAGAGAGTAAAATAAGAAGTTTTAATTGTTCATAAAAAATCAACAACTGAGTTAATGATAAAGTATATACATATATATAATAAATTATAGATTTGTTAAAATTTACTTTCTTAATTTTTTTTATTAATAGTTAATATTTTTCACTCTACTCTTTAAAGTGGCCCTTTCATTTTAGAGTTAAATAACCGTTTATATATGATTTATTGGGCAATTGTGTGATTAAATAAAATGCCCATTTAATGCGCATTTATGGATTAAGGACTCTATAATTAATTTGCTTGTGTCTTTCATTCAAGATACTAAAAAATCATTCATTAATTTTTTTGTTTTTGTAAATGTGAAATGTAGATTTCCCTTTTTCTGTCTTCATTGCAATTGAAAGAGAAATTTCTGATGAGTGCTTCTTAGAGCAAATCAGAAGTTCCTTAGTCTATTATGTAAAAAATCTTCTAGTGTTTGTGTTATAATGTACAAGAAGGAAAATATAATTTGATTCACGCATTATCAACTTGTATTAATGAGAGATTTGGTTAAAATTTAGGCTTAATTGCTGTTTTAGTTCTTTTACTTTAGCAAAATGAACAATTTGTTCTTTCAATTTTGAAGATGAACGGTTTAGTTCCTTTAATGTTACAAAATGAGCACTTTTGGTACCTCAATTACTGTGCCTTTAAAAATTTAATGAAATATACTAACTTGCATTAAGAAATTAATTTAATTGTAGTTTTGATACCTCTATTTTAACAAAATGGATAATTTGGTCCCTAAGTTTAAAAACGTTTAATACTTAAATAAATGAAATGAAATTATATATACTATAATATCATGTGAATAATTTTAATTTAACAAAAAAATATAAAGTATCTCATTTAATTATTTTCCTTTTTACATATAAATTACAAAAAATGATAACAATTAATTAACTAAAATTATCTCAGTTAAGTGAAAGCTATGTAATTGCTTATAAATCATAACAGGGAACCAAATAGTTTATTTTGAAATTACAGAAAACAAATTTATTTTCAAAATTGGAGAAAAAATTATTTGATTTATTAAAATATAAAAGCATTTAAGTAGGAGAATATGTTTAAACTTTTAAAGTATTAAATAGTTTCAAACCTTTTATCAAAATTTATTTAATAAAAAATATTGTGTTATATATAAAAATTATAAAAATTATAAATCTATAATAATATTTATATATATAATTTGTAATTTATTAATCAATAATGTTTACAATATTAATAAAAGTATAAATGTTGTTATAAATATAATTAAGAAATTAAGGTATTTGTATGAATGTTTTTATCAATTTATATAATTTTTTATTATATCACCATATTTACATAATTTATTATTTACAATACTCCAATGTTGATTAAAGATTTGGGTTTATTTGAGACTTTGAAAGGTTAAGAACATAGCTTAATTTTATGTAACTGATTTCAATTTAATGTTATAAGTAATTATGGAGAAAAATCGTCTAGATTTTGATTACTTCTTGAGTTAATAAATAGGTATCATTCTTGTAGTTTAAATTTTTATGTAAAAAAAAACAATAAAATCAAATTATAGGTATATATGGATATATATAATTTATTTATATGTTGGCTTTTTTTATTTATTGTTAAGTAGAATTAGTTAATGTCTTTTTAGAACTAACACATGAGGTTATATTATATGATTAATACAATTTTATTTATTTAAATATTAATATATTTTAGAATTGGGGACCAAATTGTTCTTTTTTCTAAAATAAAATAATTAAAATTATAATTAATCATATTTGTAAATACTACATCAGTATTTTGCATTAAATTTCTAACGGCACACTAATTGAGAGATTAAAAGTACTTATTTTGTAAAAATAAAATAATCAAATAGTTTATTTTACTAAAATAAAGGGACTAAAGCTACAACTAAGCCTTAATAGAACATTCTAAATAAGCAAAAGAGAAGAAAAATCCTTTCTATTATTTTTAATGGTGTTTGGCTAAAATACGAATTAGCTTTTATAAGCAATATTCATTTTTCTAGTGTTAAACAGAAATATGTATTTGGAATAACACGTTTAAGGGCACCCTTTTGTAGACATCAATTGACATCTAACGAAGGCCATAATTTCAACCAAAACATCATCTATGGCAATATTTGCCCTTTTAACATAAGAAGATACTATTTCACGCTAATTATGTTGGTTGTTGAAAATTTAGGTTAAATTGCATTTCGTTGGGTCAAAGAAGATGATGTATACTCCATGACAAGAATCAACTACGGGACTGGACTTACTGAAAGTAAAGCCAACATTTTCTGGGTGATGTTTGAGGCTATCCCACCATAAGTTAATTTAATTCTCATTCTAACTTTTATATAGAAGGGCTTAATGGGTGGTTGATATTTTATTAATGTAAGCTTAGTTGATTTATTTCAATATATTATATATTACTAATAAGACTGCTTCAAATATTATAAGAGAGTCCTATATTTTTATTCATATTTAATTTTTCTCACCTAATTTTTTGCATTTAAATAATTTTTCTTTAACACCTGATTTGAGTAATTATTATTATAATATCATGCAAATTTTGTTTTTGTGAAGTAACTTTCAGAGTGTGCTTTTGTCTTATCTCTCTCTCTCTCATATACAACTTTTGTAAACACTTGTTTATTAAGAATGTTATTTATCTTTAATTAAATATTAATAACATTAAATTGTATAAATTATCAAAAATTAATTTAAAAAATACATGCAATAAAATATTCACAATAAAAGTATAAAAGAATTCGTGAATAATTTATTTTTAATACATGCTCATAGAATTCTTATTTGTCTGAAAGTGATACTGTATTTTTTGCTACTGTTCTAAGGTTGGATTGTGTATTTGTGAAATTAATGGTTATGTAATTTCAATGATTTTTTTATTTGTTACTTTGGAATTTATTAGAATGTGTGTCAAATATTTGTGTGCGCCGAGAAATATCAAAAGTTTAAAGTAAATTGCTAGGTTACAAATAATAGGTTTTATTTTAAATATAATTACTTTTAAAAACTTTAACCACATATAAACTAATTAATTAATATAAATTTTTAATTTTGTCCTATTAATTTTATTTGGTTAAAGTATACACGTTTGTATTCAATTGAGTGTCGGGAGATTATTTGGGCATTTAGTATATTGAATTATTCTTTGATAATGATTTTTTTAAAAAAAATAATGACTGAATGACATGTTTGTAATTCTGACCAAAAATGGGGAGTTTTCTTTTTTTTTTTTACAATGATGACATGGAAATTTAATCTTGTGATGTTCTACATACTATGAAACTCTTTACTATTAACCCATTCTCAGTGAATTTTTTTTATCTTTTTCTTCTCTTCTTCTTTGAGCCGACCAACCTCCTCCCCTTTTCATTATCTCTTCATTTTTTTTTTCTAATTTTTCTTTCATCTTTCAAATACACTTAACCCAAACCTCAAACTTAACGTCTCTCATCTCTACTTTCTCTTAGTGCCTCCATTTCAATATTCATAAGTAACAAGTTCATCTTCACTCTAAAGCCATGGTGATTTTGGAAGCTTGCTTGAATGCTACTAAGTGAGTTTTAATGCTTTAACACTATCATTTTTTTTTTTAAAAAAGTTCTTGCGATAAGTGAAATCTGATCTTATTCCCTGTAATTTTAGAAGAAATAATCTTGGAACTATGGCCTATAGTGACTTTCTCTATCAACATTAATTTTATCACTCTTTATGTTTAAATTTTCCTCTATATCTCACCACCGGAGAAGCTCTCTCCTTGGTGGTCTGAAAATATGCTTGTTGTGGGGACGCAGTGCCTAGACAATGCTCGCTGAAGGCTGGTTGCTGCTTGTTGGTGGTAGGACAAAAGAAGAATGAAAGAAAAAGGAGGGGAAATAAGTTATGACAAGACCATGCCACCATTTTTTTTGTTGACTAAGTTGGCTTCCTAAGCACTTTCCTTATTAATTGACATTATGTAATAGGAACACCTTTAGTATATACAATCATTTTCATAATTATAAGTAGACAAGAAAATTTAGATAATATGTGATTTTTAAACCTATAGCATAATGAGTAAATTAAATATCCATCTATACCTTATTTGTCATGGACTTCAATCAATCTATGCAGCTAACAGCAAATGGTTTCTAGTGTTTTTTACTCAATCTTGATTTCATCATTCAAAATCATTCCAAAAGAAAAAGTAAGGCAGAAGTAAAATGAATAAGTAGTACAAGCAATAGCACATTTCCTTCAATGCACAAAGCAACACTTGCTGCAAACACTGTTACAAGTTATAATTATCTTAAGCCGGTAATCTTTTACAGGTATAGCCACAGAAGACGAACCTAAAATGCTGGGATAACAGCTATAAAATGCTGAGAAATTCAAAATCATAAGACGAACCTATAAAACAAAAACGAAAAGACGAACTTCCTTGAATTGCTCAGCCACATGTTGCAACACATTGAATCAATCTTAATTGTGCCATAGGCTTTCACCAAGTAACTGAAAAGAAAATTAATGCGAAAAGAAAATAAGTGAAAAGAAAGAAAATTATGCCACAATCAACTTAAAATCATTAATTTAACCGAAGTATATATTATGAAGATTATATTATAAATTTTATTTAAATTATTTGATCATTTATATCAAACTCTTTTTAGTATAGAAATCGATTTTTTAAAAAATCAAAGGCTACATCAAATAAACAACAAAGATTAATTATAAATGATATATTTAGAATTGGTTGATTTTCATTCATTTTAAAATAAAATAGCCATGCTGACAAAGCGGGTTGGCTTACCTAGTCAGTCTTTCGCTTGTGCTTCGCTATGACTTAAATTTGATTTTTTAGCTCTTCTATTGGTGAATCACCTTTCCCTCAACCTAAATTTTCATCCACCGAAAATAAAATAGCCATGCTTACATCTTAAAATATCAATTATATTTCCATCCAAGTTTTGTAAAAATGAATCATAAAATGAGGCTTAAAAATTTGTTGATATAGTATAGAACTTACTAATAACTAATAATTGGTGAGAATTTTTTTTGCTTAAGTTTTAAGTATGGTTAGGAAAAAAAATGAGGAGATCATGAAGTGTAATTTATGGTCAAGTTTGAAGCTTGCTATAATTACTAACTTGATCTTTGTCCTGCTCATATCATTTAAGGCAAACCAAGAAAAGATTGGAACAATGAAATGGATGAAGAAGAGAGAAAATATTTCTTTAGATACACATCAACATATAATAGGGCAAATAAAAGTTCAAATACCTTTATAATTGTTGACAACATCCTCATCCTGTGGATCATTATCAACTGTTTCAGCTAACACTTCCCTTGCAATGACATTTGTATAAAATAGCAGAAAAATGAAAGAGGTAAAGATCAAAAGAGAAGCCTTAACAAAAGCCGTTTAAAATCTATCACTAAATTGGAAATGGAAGAGCACAATTTCAAATATATAGAATCTTTCATTTGAATACACTATATACAATAATGCCACAACTAAGCTTGATGTAGTGGATGGGTTTTAAGTCTTGCAAATCATCGATGTTCCTAATCAATATTTTTCCGATTTATTATCGAAATAGCATTTTCTATCCATTGATAATACTTTAGTGGATTTCATACTCTACTATTAAATCCTATGGAGTGCCTAACTCATCATTTGGCTGTAGAACTTTCTATCACTTAATGTGCATGTGGTTAAATGAAATGCTGATTTATTGAACATAATTGCATTAAGGACTCTTTAATTAATTTGCTTGTATCTTTCAATCAAACTAGAAAATCATTCATTAATTTTTTTTTTGTAAATGTGAAATGCTAATTTTTCTTTTTTTGTCGTCGTTGCAATTGAAAGGCAAATTTTTGATGAGTGCATCTGCAAGAAATCAGAAGGTTCCTTAGTTTATTCTGTCAAAAATCTTCTAGTGTGTATGTAATAATGTGTAAGAAAGAAAATAGAATTTGATCCACGCATTGTATCAATGAAAGATTTGGATAAAATTCGTGTTGGTATTTTGCCCAAAAAGTTTATAATAATTAGATATTTTATGTTGTGGGATATGTTTCTATTATTTAAGCCTATGTGGAGGATGATATCTATATTACAATCTTATATGATGATTGATTTTGTCAATACAAAAATTGAAACGTTTAGCTGCATTTAATTTAATTTGGTCATTTAGCTGCAGTTTACATTTATTTGTGGGTAGAATGGAAAGATTATTTATAAAGGTTATATTTGAAATCATTAAAAATGTAATTAATTTGATTTGATTTGAATTGATTTAATTTTATTTGATTTAAAAATCAATTCTTACGTTCGAAATCTTTACAAAAAATAGGTTTTGAATTGATTTTACAAACCAAATTTTATGTTTGGAACACTTCAGAAATTATGGAATTCATTTTATTTTAATAATATACTTTATTTCCCTCACTTATATTAGAAAAGTGAATAAATTAATAAGGACAAATTTGTCAATTGAATTAAAATCAAAACAAATCCACTTAAATCCAACCAAATTTGAATGGATTTCTAAAATAAACATAACTTAAATCTAGTAGATTTCAAAATCAAATCAATTTTAATTGTTTAATTTTCAAAACATAAAATTGTATTTACAAATTAATTCAATTCCCAAAACTTTATATTCCAAACAACTCAAAATGAAATGGTAATTTGGGTAAGAATGTTTCTACTTTTACTTGACATGAAATCCTTTATTCGTATTTGAACTAAACTTAGTTGATTGGTGTGAATGAAATTTGAATGCAAATTATGTTTAAAATATATCTTCGTAAAACCTAATGAATCAACATTGCACAACAAAAATTACAATAGTTTTCGAGGCAGTGCATCTCCCCAGGAGATTTAGAACTAAACCAGGGGGTACATCCAACTAGCTAGAGATGGCCACATGTGATTTATCTAATAATGCAATCTTCTCTTACGTATGGTGATGCTGTTAAAGCTATCTTAAATATAAAAGTAATAGTTTATTTACAATATTTTTTCTATTTGTGTAGGTTTTTTGTTTCACTCAACAATTTTTCATGCCGTTTCTTTGTTCTCAAAAATTTGCTAATATTTACTAAATTTTTATTAATTATGAATTAAATTTTATTAATTCAATGATTGCATCTTATAATTAATTATTACATTTTTATAAAGGTCTCTTTTACATTTTTTAATTATAAATACACCAAAATTATTGCCTATATAAATTAGGAAAAAATTAAGAAAATAGATCAATTTGATTTAATATAATTAAATTCTAATTCTAATTTTTGTTTTTGCATGTCACATCTTTCTTGAACTTTTGTGATAGAGGAGTATGATTCTAACTTAAATGATGATTCGTGATTTGCATGCATGATCTTCCTTGTACTTCTGCTATTTTAATTCTAATTTTAAAGCATTCTTATTTGACTACGATTCTAATTTAATTGGTCTAATATTTAATATATTTATTTTGATTATAAATAGGAATATTGAAAAATATGTACAACTTTTCTTTTAATTTTATACGTTTACTAATAGACTTCTCGATTTTAATGTTGTCATATAGTTCATTGAGGGGTTTTCTCAAATAGTTCTACCCAATGTTCTGAAAATCGGATCGGACCGGCCGGTTCAACCGGTCAGACGGGGAACCGGTCCCCTTACCTGTTTGGGCGGCTCCCCAAAACCGATGAGGTCAAAAAACTAGTGAATCGATCTCAAACCGGCTGAACCAGTCAAACCGGTACCGGTCCGTACGGTTATCGGTTCTAAATTTTTTTTTTGTTGAAATTTCTTTAAGAAAAACGACGTCGTTTTGCTCTTAATTTTACAAAAACAAAAAACCAGAAACGACGTCGTTTATGGACCATGGACGCAAGTCACGCAACAATCTGCAGATTCTGCAGTCGTCGCAGATCGGAGAAACCGACAGACGCCTCACCGCGCGTCGTCTACCTCCTCCCGTCGGCCCGGTTTGCCTCCTCCTCGCGGAACGTATGCATCGCAGCCGCAGGCGGCTCCGTCCTGCAACCCCCTTTGGCCTGGTCTGCCTTTGCAGAACGAACGCACCACAGCCGTCTCCCGGCCTCAGTCCCGCGTCGCGCACAGCAGTCGCCTCAGTCCCGCGTCGCGAACCCCAGCCACCTCCGTCCCGCGTCGTGCACCCCAGCCAGCTAGCATGGTTCGCTCTGCCTCTGCAGTCCGCACCGCAGCGTTCGCCACTCCACCTCCGTACCGCACCGCACCTCGGGGTTGAAGCCTTACAGTGTTGTTGTTGTTCTAGATAGAGACTTTATTAATTCTTACATCTGTTACTCATTTCTACTAAATGTGTGTGTGTGTGAGATTGTGTCTTCGTCGGTCGTTAGAGATGTTATATAAAACGAAAATGAAAGTGAGGTCACATTGTAATTCTGTGAACACGTATTAGGCACAAAATTTGTGAAAATTGATATAGGTTATCAAAATTGACAAGTTTTGAAATTGAGGCAAACAACTCTTGTGATTGAAGATCCCATCCAGTAATTGAATTTTGTATATGTAGCTTGCAACTGTTAAAGAAAGTCTTAAACAATGTGTAAGAGCCGTTCAGGATATTTGTTGTATTTACTTATATGAATAAAATATTTTTTTATTTATGGTTTTTATTTTTTTTATTTTTAAATAATTTTATTATTGATTTATATTATATTTTTTTATTTATGTTATTAGTATATAAATAATTATATATATATATATATATATATATAAATATATATATATTTAATTATATTCCGGTTCGACTACAGTTCGACCATTGAACCTTGAATCAGTACCTCGACCGGTTCAGTGACCGGTTCGGTTTTCAGAACCTTGGTTCTACCCTTAACTAAGTTGACTAGGAAGGATCAATTTTTTGTTTGGAATGACTAGTGTGAAGCTTAGGTTAACCTCCACCCCTGCTCTAATTTTACCTAATCTACAAATGAATTTTTTGATTTACACTGATGCTTCTAAGAATTGTTTAGGAGGTGTGTTATTGCAACAAGGTAGAGTTGTAGTTTATGTCTCTAGACAATTTAAACCACAAGAGAAAAATTACCCTACTCATGACTTATAATTAGCAGATGTAGTTTTTGCTTAGATGATTTGGAGGCACTACTTATATGGACTGAAGTTTGTGGTTTATAGTTATCAAAAGAGCCTAAAATATTTGTTTGATAAAAAAGAATTGAACATAAGACAGAGAAGATGGCTAGAATTTTTTAAGGATTATGATTTTGTACTTAAGTACCATCCAAGTAAAACCAATAGGTTTATTGATACCTTAAGTAGAAAGTCCTTCCATATGTCTTCCTTGATGGTTCAACAGTACTAACTATTAGAAAACTTTAGAAACTTGAATCTACAAGTGTCTACACAACCTGGTTGTTTGTTAGTGAGCCTAGGATTCATTGCGATTTGAAGGGTAGGATCAAAGAAACCCAATTGTCTAATAAGTTTTTGAATGATGTTAAGAAGGAAGTGATGCAAGAAATAATTAAGGATTTTAGTGTAAGTGAGGATGGAGTGTTTCTGTTTTAGAATAGGATTTGTATACCTAGATCAAGAATCGAAGGATACTATCCTAGCTGAATCTCACAAGATGGGCATGCCATTCATCCAAGAGCAACTAAGATGTATCAAGACCTTATAGGATATCCTTTTGGTGGCCAAGAATTAAAGTTGAGATTGCTGATTATTTTGCCAAATGTTTAGTTACCAAAAAGTAAAAGTAGATCATCAAAGACCTACAGGAATGCTTCAACCTTTGGAAATACTTTAGTGGAAATGGGATAGCATAGCCATGGACTTTGTGATTGGTTTACCTAAAACAGCTTCTGGTTTCAATGCAATTTGGGTAATAGTTGATATGTTGACCAAGGTAGCTCACTTTTTACCAATTAAGTCCACCTTCTCACTAGACAAATTATCTCAAATTTACATTAAAGAGGTAGTAAGACTTCAATGTATACCAGTTAGTATTATTTTTGATAGCCACCATTCTATTCTTAAAATGGCACCTTATGAAGCTTTGTCTGATAGGAATTGTAAATCAACTTTGTGTTGGATAGAAGTGGGAGAGAAAACCAAGTTAGGGTTTGATCTTGTTCAACAAACCACACAAAAAATCCAAATGATCAAAGAAAAACTACTTGTAGCCCAAAGTAGACAAAAGAGCTATACTGATAAGAGAAGAAGACCTTTAGACTTCGAAGTAGGAGAGCATGTGGGTCACTCCACACACCGGTGTAGGTAAAGCCTTAAAAAATCAAAAAGTTGAGTCCTAGGTACCTCAGTCCATTCCAAATCTTGGACAAGTTGGGATCAGTAGCTTATAAACTAGCCTTACCCTGCAAATTTTTCTCAACTCCATTGTGTCTTTCATGGGTAGTAGCTCAAAAATTACTAGCCAGAACCTTCCCATAGTCTTGAGTATGAACCAATGCAATTACAAGATAATCAAACTTTACCATGGAACCTGAAAAGATAATAGATACCAAAGTCAAGCAGCTCAAGGGTAAAGATGTTCCCTTAGTTAAAGTGGTTTGGAAAGGATTAACTCTAGTGAAAGTTACACGGGAGACTGAAAGAGACATAAAGGAGTCATATTCAGCTAGGGATAATAATAAGTTAGGGGAGTTATCAGAAGCTTATAGCTTGGTTTGCCTTGTTTAATATTTAGGTTACGTCAAGACTTTTTAAATAGTCTATTTAATTAAACAGATCAAACTGTAAACTTATTAAAAGGCCTGGTGGGTCTGACAAGCTAGTTTGTTTAATTATATTATTATTTAATTATTTTATATTTATAATTATATTACATAATTAAAATATTTACTTTTATATAATAATTTAATTTTACAAAATAATATAATTATTTAACTTTTTAACAAAAATTATTATATTGAAAGTCACTCTGAAACCCTAGCAGTAACACCCCAACCCTCCCTCTCGTAAACTCAGTCTTGCTTTGCCGTTGGCCTTTGTCATGTGTCGCTGCCGAAGCGGCTGAGCCTTACGTTTGCTGAAGCTTTGGCCATTTGTGTTGGCTGTTGCCTTGTCGTGGTTTGGTTCGTTTATGCGTGGCCATCTGTCATGCTCTGCTTTGGATCGTGAAAGTGTGTCCATGGCGTCTGACTTCATCGTTGTGCTCCAGCTGTCGTATATATATATATATATATATATATATCAATTCTAAAACCTCTCTCTGTCTCTTTTTCACCAATCACCATATCTACTGGTAGGTGTGTGTGTGTGTAAAGAACTAGGAAACTCACCTTGTGTGTATATATATACACACACGTACCATTAGATATGGTGATTGGTGAGAAAGAGATAGAGGGAGGTTTTGGATATGGTTGGTTTAATTTACCAGTAGATGAAATGTTAGAATACTTGCTTGGAATGGGTTCTTCAGGTTTCCAAGCACCATTAGTTGCCCCTCTTTGCATGGGCACATGATCACAACTTCAGAAGTGAACCTTTTCTTCTACCTTTCTCGAGCTTTGTGGTTCTTAAAACGAATAAAAGCCGAACCAATGCTGCTCAGTAAACCTAATATGTTAGAATACTTACATGAATGTCCATGCCTCCACTGCATATTAGAAGCATTTTTTTCTTTTCAATTTCTTTGTTTGCATGTTTTGCAGACACAAATTTGATGGTTATAATGGTTGAAACCTTTTATAGGTGCTATTTAGTTCTAAAGCAGAATCATTTGACTGGCTTTATATGCCTTCTTCAAGTTGGATTTATGATAATTGTAGCAATTAGAAGCATAGTTTAATTTGTATTTGGATTTGTCATCTGTTACCTCTTAGGGGGTTCCATTAGTATTTTAATTTGTATTTAGATTTGTCATCTATTATCAACTTATTGGACATGATATTTGGATTTGACATTTGCCATTTAAGGATTGAGTTGTTGTAATTTGGATAATTTAGATATATCATTGTTGTCTGTTGAACGTGGCTTATTTCTACTTTGGTGGTTTGTATGACTATATTGAAAAATTAGAAATGAGATTTGCATTTTTAGCTACAAGATTGGCTTTAAAAGACTTTTTATTGTATAAGCCTATGGCCTGGCTGTTGGCTTGTTTAAGAGATAGGCTTTTTTTTAAAAGCTTTTAGGTGAGATTAACCTTTTATTTTTTCATAAATAAGCGAGGGAGGCTCAAAGAATAGCCTATTCAGGTAATATGCTAGGCTTAGGCCAACTTTTCTATTAAAGCTAAAACCTGGGTTGACCTATTTCCACCCCTCTATCCACATTGCTTAAATGAGGTAATTAAATTTTGAGGACAATTTTTTTAGGAGGGAAGAAATGTAATATTCTAGTAATTTTTTCCTATGCATAATTATAGGATAATTTTAATAGAGGTAAATATTAAGTAAATCTAATAATTAGAAATTTAATTATTACTTAACATATAAGATTATTAAATTTTGGACAATTTGATATTAATTGGGGTCAATTTTTATCACATAAATTCTTAACCTAGTGAAAATGTTAGAAAGGAAAATGGGGGAGTCCTAATTAAATTTAATTGAGTATAACATTATTAATTAAGTAGCATACGAACAACTTTAACATTTAACAACCACTGACCACAAGTATTTGGTGTAAGAGAAAAAGGTGAACCACTATTGGATGTCAAACATCTTCTGCACTAGGAACCGAGAGCCCATGTCTCGAGGGAAGGAAGAAATTTCCTTGTTGAACTCCATCTACCTAATACACAAGACTTGATTCCTAATCCCCTCATCACAACACGTAACACCCCACTCATGCAGACATTCTCAAATTTATTACTAAGTATCACCCATTCTGCATCATGTATCCAAGAGTGAGAGAGAACGAGTTCTGCAACAAGAAATGGAGTTCTCCTTCAGTCGAGAATGAGAGAAGGTTTAGGGAGCTGCATGTCTAGGTTAAGTTGAGAATTTGAGTGAGAGGTAGTAGGCAAATTTGTTACTACTGTCAAGGCCTGCACGGTGAACCAACTAGATTAAATTGAAAGTACAGAACACAGAACATTCAGGGATTTTTATCTGTATTGAAAGCTGTAGCACTCCTTTCTTGGTGTAGAAGCTTCTTTAAAACGTAGCTAGTCCAACCTCAAGTTGCATTTAAAATGTTTATTTTTTTTCAATGACTTTATACTGTATGCTGTTATAAAATTTCCATTTGTGTTGTATGTTATGGCTCGAGGTATGGTTAAGTGTATGAGTTTCATGTAAGATGAGACCACAGGGTCCAAAGACAGCGAATAGTACTTAGTTACTGGCCAAGAGATGCACCACAGGGCCCCAGAACCATATTTTAAAATTCGAATTTCAAAAACACTAGATGGAAATTTAAGTCTTTTACAAGATGCCTTGTTTTCGTTTTAAAAACTAGAAGTACTTGTGCTTTTATGTTCTTATCACTAGCTACTGAGATGTTTATATTTCATGAATTGAATTTTTATGACTAACTTCCAGGTTGAGACACTAAGGACAGCTTGAAGGATGATTTGCAATAAATAGCAGCTGTTCATTGTGTGTGTGTTTTGATCATATTCAGGGTGTATGATATTTAAAGGAACAAGTTGTATGAAAAGTGTATAATGCAAGTTCTAAACTGTGTTATATGAATTGTATTAGTGTTGAGATGTGAATATATGTGTTTAGAAGCTCTTATATCAAATGTGATCCAAAACAGAATGGTAGTGTAGAAGTTGACATGTGTGCTGCTGTATGGGAGAATAGTGTGTGATTAGTGTATTCAATGTGCTGCTATCCCACTGAGCCTAAATGAATTAGCATGCATATTGAGTTTTACTTAAATACACTCTCAGTGGCTTATATTGACCAAAATTTGAAATTTGGTAGATAGTATAATTAAGAGTAAACATCCATTTTGGTCCTCCAAAGATATAAATATGATCACTTTGGTCTTTCAAAGGTTTTTGTTATCAATTTAGTTTCTAAATCTAGGAATTGTCATTAAAATCGTCCTTCTATGTATGAATAGGAACTAAATTAACAAATTTCAATAATTGAAGGACTAAATTAATGATAATTTTACTTAATTGATAGACTAAATTAATATTTTTCGAATATTGAGGGACTAAATTAGAATTAATATATTTGAAGGACTAAAATGATAACACTTTTTAGAGTCAGAGACTAAATTGATAGCAAAAATCTTTTACAGACTAAAGTGACAATACTTGTATCTTTGGAGGACCAAAATAGGGTTTACTCTATAATCAATTACCACCATTTTATATGCAAATTGATGGTTTATGCGAAACTAATTAATAATCGATTACAACAATTAGTGTAGTCAATTAAAGGATGATAGAGTATACATAATCAATTACAGGACCCTTGTAATTGACTATCACACTTTAGTGAAGCTCTAACTCAAATGGATAATTGAATACCGGCATATGATAGTTGATTATTATGTTCTTGATGAATTTTCCAGAAAATAGCATGTAGTCAATTACCATGTTCCAGTAATCAATTACAGTTTTTGGTAATCTAATACCACATCGTGATAGTCGACTACTGTGTATTAGAAAACAAAAATTTTCATATCAGATAAACAAAAAACCCCTTTTCATAAAATTTCTTAAAATTTCAAGCAAGAAACTTTAATAGGGGTAAAAAGAGACATACTTAGACTAAAAAAATTTTCACTAGATATTGTGTAATGTTCAAGTTACTCTTATGTAGTAGAGTAAATTCTTATATAAATTGTATATATCTGATCTTTGTATAGTAACCAAGGGAAGAGCACGTTACTATGGAGAAATTTTTTTGAAGTCTCAAACTTTTCCTTAGTGCTTAACCCCTAGGATTTGTTTGGTATTAGGAAAGGAAAATGAATGGAATGAGAATGAAAGATTTTTTATGCTTTCATCTTGGAAATTTTATAATATTCATTCCATTTCATTCATTTTTTTTACATCTTACCAAACATGCTATAATAGTTGGGCGTGATATCTCTATTTCCTTTGCTATGTGGATATATATATATATATATATATATATATATATATTTAATTTTGAGAAAAAATATTCAGAGATGGACCTAGCAGGCAATGCTAGAGATGGACAATTTCCGTGGCTGGTTCCATATAAAAGGCCAATTTTAAAATAGTCTCCAAACTCTATTTTGGTTGCAGATTCTGTCCTTGTTATACCTGTCTCTATTTTACGTTTTTCTAGTTGAGCACTACAAATGGGTCAACTTTTCTGGTGTGAAGTTGCCATTTGAGATTTCAGCAAAGAGCCTAAACTTAATCCAAGCAAATTTCTAATTTTTAGTTTTAGAAAAATATTTTAGAAACAATTCATCCAAACACTATTTTGTGTCAATCGGGTTTAGAAATTTTTTTCGAAAGGCTTTTAAAATAATAAATTTTAAAAAACTGAATACAAAAACTATTCCAAAGAGCGGCCTCTGAGCTTGAGATATTTATGTATATAAAATTATTACATTTATACGTATAATTACTTAAACTAATTTATAATTAGAGTTTAAATTTGATCCGTTATTAGTCTAAATTTTTTTACATTATTATCTAATCATATATTACTAAATTATTATAGTATTTAACTAAGATAATAATTTTTTAAAATATCAAAAATATGATAATATATAATTAAATGATAATTTAAATTTTTTTACATTAATAATAAATCAAAATTAAATCTATATTATTAAGATAAAGTATAAAATAAATATGAGTGACAAATATAATCATATAACTTGTCAATGACCTTGCAATAAAATTTCACTAAATAATAAAAAAAATTATACAAAAGAAAATTGTCTTTAAAACGGTTAGGTTGTAAAGGTCCTTTTGGCAAAAAGTCCAAATTAGGCTACTATGACATTGCACATTTAACAAGGACAAGCTCTAACTTTCCACAGCGAATCTGTTATCATATTAGTCATTGATCTTATTGGTGTACAGACATTTTCCCGAATAGCATTTAGTTATGACTAATGAGTAATATGTTTTTTTTTTGTGAAAAAACTACCTATTTGTTCTTTTTTTTTGTTTGTGAACCAATAGTATCTTACAGGATTCAATCTATTTGAACTCTCTCATAAACTTAATATCTTTGAATCAAAAGTAATAATGATATGACAATTCTGTAAGATAAGATGCTCAAAAATTGAACCGCTGTTGTCATTCTAAGAATACTCACTTCCGCTACATCAATACTTCGTATATACTACATACTTGTTCCATTTACAATTATAGGATATTGTCCAGCAAAAATGTTGAAAGTCGTTACTCAATCGATATGCTGGCTAAAATGTTCTTAAAATTCAAACTCTTGCTATGATATATATCTGACGAATTTGACGTTAAGAGTATAATATATACACTTTGGGTTCTATTCTTTTTCCTTGTAGATGGCTTACTTGAAGAAGCTTATCTTGAATCTGGCTTTTCTTTTTGAGCTTCTCTTCTCAATGAAAGTGGCAGCAAGGGTGCCCCTTTGGATATTTGAGCCTCATCACCAAACACGTAAGTGACCCTGACACCCTAGAAGAGGTTAAATCCTTGAAATTTTAACTCATTGTGTTGATGTTGATTCAGATCAATGTGTTGTTCAAGTTTCAATTGCTTGGTCTTATTTTTCTCTTTAATTTCACATGTTTTTCTTAATTCTTTTTTATTTAAAAAATATCTATTGTTGACTGATTTGATTCAAAAATTTATTTGGGAAACATTGAAGATGAACGCGATCTTATTGCTGATGATCCCCGCGACCCCAATTATTTTCATCATTCTTGAGGATCCAACTGGTTGTGGCACAGCAGTATAGGTTTCATGGAACAGAATGAAATTTTCGAATTATGATTGTGAACAGATCGTGAATAGTTTCGTTTTCCAATTATGATTCCATGTCATTTATATATTACTAAACAAAACTGCATTGTGTTAATTTATAGGCCTTTTTTTTCTGCATATATCGTGTTGCAACTTGAAAACAGAAATAATCCATGACCAAAAGTTCCACGAATCTGTTTCTCAACGAGTCATGCTTTCAGTTTTTGTTGTAACATGGACCCTAATAATGGATAAGATAACCTCTTATCTTTTTTCTATTTTATCTAGGTTTTAGTTTTCTTATTTTTATCTATCTGTTTGCATTTTATTTTTATTATTATTTTTTTATTTTCTTGTGTAACAAGAACTTCTATATAATAAAAACTTAAGTCATCACTCACGCTAAGTACAATAGCCCTTCTATTCAAAACGTCTTCGTGGTATAGAGCCTCTTCATGGCTAAGTGTCCACTTCCTCAATCACCACCACCTCCAATTCCCCCGTTACTCTTAGTGACAAAGCTCCAATTCTCCTTTCAGTGATCCCCTCCCTTTTGACCCATGCATCTCAGGCAAGAGGATTGATTAGTCCAACCCTAAGTTTGCCACCCTTATTAAGAGTCCAAATTTTGGATGTTACAGCCCAAGTTTGTTCTGTAACCGGCCAAAATTAAAGAAGATTTCCTAATTTTAAAACCTTTCCATAATCTTAAATACATAAACATTTGCTTATATTAATCATACTGGGAGTATAAACAATAAAAAACATAACTTTCACTGATAATCTTAATTTAGCTATAAACAAAATAATTTCATGAAGTTTTCAAAACCTTTCAACAGACCACAAACAATATATATTACAGTACTATATATCAACAATAAACATAAATCCTACTCAAAATGTGCCAAGAAAAAGTAGCACTCTAGATGTTAGGTCTTGCAACTTGATCACGTTGTATTGTGTCTATAAACAAATAAATAATTTTAAGAATGAGTCAAAATAACCCAATGAGTTATCAAGAAATCTAGATGTAGCTATATACTCATCCTCAACGTGTATTAATATCAGTAAACAAGTTAGTTATTTAAAATACTTTAAACTTCAACTTGTAAAATGCAATATGCTAAACATTAAGCTAAAACCAATAGAATTTAATTATAGTCATATAACTATAAGCTCCACATCACAAATCAGTTAACATAAATGATATGATCTCTAAACAAAATCGTAAGCTAATAAGTTGCATATATATATATATATATATATATATAATTATGATAAATTGAAAATAAGATAATTTGTAATCATATTTCAGAAAATTGGATATCAGACAACCATAACTGAAGCTGTATCATATCCTCCATTTCCATCTCCATCCACCCAGCATACCACAATCTCTTCCTTTATTACTCCAATCAAAGAATTGAATTTTGAAAAGTCTAAAACTAAATTTCAAAGTCGTGCTTGCGGAAATAAATTTAAGAATGTGGGACTGTACCTACAGATTTAGTCATGTGGTTGTCCTTAACCCACTTGGTACACTAAGTACATTCTTGTTAAAAATATTTTCATTAATAATAATTTAAAATAGATATTTTTACAGAATCAAATATGATATAGAACTCAAGTAAGGAAAGACTATTTATCCATTCAAAGTATATTATACAATGGTAAAAAAATACCAAAATTATATTCAACAATCTAAAATAACCTCAATACAAGAAATAAAAAAAATACATCCTCAACTAAATTTTTGAGGTTATAAATCTATTACGTTAACACTTCCTATTTTCAAAAATAAAATAAGTCATAACACAATTACAAATATTTTTATATCAGTCATTTAAATTTGGCCACTTTATCCTAAAATAATATTATATTATTTCAGGCCAAAAAGCTTCACAAATAGATCCCTCAACTCTCACCTTATTTCAAAGCTTCCTTTTCAAGTACAACATACACCTTTCAAACCACTTGTATTGTACAGGTTCTCCGACCTTAGCTCCATAGGGCAGATGCACAACTAGATGTTCCATCACATCAATGAATGCTAGTGGAAAATTTTTTTCTAACTTGCAAATTGTTTCAATAATGGAGAGCTTTGCTTCTCCATAAGGGAAACACATATTTCAGTTGCACAAATTTCTTTAAAGAACAAACTGAGTTCTGTTAGTGCACCCCAAATAGGTTTCGACAACATATTACAAAACACCAAAGGAATTAACCTTTGCATAAAAACATGACAGTCGTAGCTTTTCATTCCATATATCTTCCCGTCGTCTACATTAATGCAACAAGCAATGTTAGACTTATACCTGTATGAAAATTTCAATTATTTTATCCACTTACATACTGTTCTCCTTTGATTAGCATTTAGGACAAATGTTGCCTTTGGTTTTTTACACTTGTCATTCTCAATTGTCAACTCTAAGGTGGGACGTTTGCATATCATTTTCAAATCTGCTCTTGCGTTTACATTATCTTTCATCTTACCCTTTATGTCCATGACAGTATTGAAAATATTGTCAAACATGTTCTTTTTAACATGCATGACATCCAAATTATCACGTATCAGATTGGTGGACCAATAAGGCAATTCCCAAAATATGCTCTTTTTCACCTAGTTGTGATCTTTACCAAAGCCATGTTGTTTTTGGTGACCTGACATCAAGCCGAAAATGACTTCCTCAAGTCGAGTCACTCTTTCCAAGACATCTGCTCCATTCAATCAAGGAGGTGCAAAGTTGTCTCCATTGTTGATTTCTTAAAAGAGTAATGATCACAACAAAATGGATGATCAAGAGGCAAGAAATGACGATGGCAATCAAATCAACAACATTTCCTACTATGTTTCAATACAAATAACTTACTGTGCTCCATGCTATAGGGACAAGCAGGTCTATTGTGAGTGCTCTATCAAGACAACATTCCATAAGTAGGAAAGTCACTTATTGTCCACAAAAAAGTTGTTCTCTTCTTGAAATTTTGCTTCTTCCATGAATCAAAAGTGTTAACCCCATTTTCCCATAACATCCTTAACTCATCAATAAGGGGTTTGAGATAGACATCTAAACTCTTGCCCGATGACTTTGGTCCAGGAATCATAAGATTGAGGAATATGTATTCCTTTTTCATACACATACTTGAAAGTAGATTGTACGGTGTGACAAAAATAGTCTAGCATGAGTATGGAGTAGCCAAACAACTAAACAAATTAAAACCATCCAAACAAAAGCCAAGCCTAACATTTTGTGTTTCTTGGGTAAATGTCAAATAGACAACATCGAACTGTTTCCAAGCCTCAGCATCAGCTGGATGTGTGATAACTGATTCATCTTGATGCACTCCATCCGCATGCCAACACATATATTGTGCAATGTTCTTTGACATAAACATACGTTGGAGTCTTGGAATAATGGGAAAATATTATCGTAACACTGAGTATGGCATATCCTTGTGATTCGTTGAACGATCTAGTCTTTGGCTTAAATTGCTATTGTCCACATACTAAGCAAGTTGAGCAAATTGTCTTGTCACTATTTTTTTTATAATACAACGTGCAATGATTATGACATGCATTTATCTTCTCATATCCTAATCCCAACTCGTTAACAATTCGCTTCGATCTATAAAATTTTTTGGGTAACCTTTCTTACTCCTGAAGCATGCTCTTAATTATGACAATCATTCGGTTATAAAAACTGTCACTCATGTTAAACTCTGACTTCAAATTCAATAGCTGAGTTACAGCTAACAACTTTGTGTGCTTATGGCAACCATCCCACAAAGGCTCATCAACATCTCTTAGCAAGTCATAAAACTTCAAAGCCAATGGATTCTGATCCTCATCCAAATCTTGAACTTCTGGATTTAATCTATCACCTATAGCATCCATTACTATATCCACATATGGGTTTCTAGTTTTCACTTCATCATCAATGATAATAAATGTTGAACCACAAGTGGACTAATCATCCTCGACATGAAGCGTCCAATTTATGTAATCCTCCATAAATCCATAATCAAACAAATGTTCTTTTATCCAAAATGACTCCATCCTAACACGATTTTTACATCTTGCACATGGACAAAGAATGCAACTTAATGAATCAACCACCATCGGGTGTCATTTAGCAAACTTAATGAAATCATTAACTCTAATCCTGAATTCTTTACTTACATGGCCAGTGGAATCGATTGTTCGTAGCATCCAACTTCAATTAGGTCTCATGATTGCTAATGTCTATTTAACACATTAATACAATTATTCACTAAATCTTTTTCTCCCTCTTAACATGGTATGGCCCTATCCCCTTCAAGAAGATACTTTTTCAACACTTCGTTAATATCACACACAAAAATCACACATCTTATACTCGACAAAATTTCAGCAGCATTTCCCATTGGTCTCCAAGTGCACGACTTGAACATGGTGACATCTAGCATGATTGAGTATGCACCTAGAGAACAAAAGGAAATATAGCAAGCTAAAATTTCATCAAGTATTTGATATGATATTTAAGGAGTAATTATTAATCAAGTGAAGGAAAAGTTTCTTCCCAAACTGTCCAACTTAGACAATTCAAGATTCAATACAATGAGGGGTACCTTGAAGTACACTGCTCACTTATATTGAATCTTAAATGGGAAACTATGGGTTCATTCAAACTTCAACTAGAATTTCAACTTTACAGTAACCCCAAAATCTAATGGGAACCACCCCTTGCATATACCCCTAACTTGATGGAAATCAAGTTACGATATTAAAGAATCCGGTCCAAGTCCTAGTTAGTCCAGGTACGAGAGCTCGGCAAAGAAATTCAAGGAAGCACTCAACAGGTTGATTCAAGAAATTTGGTCTCAATCAAATTTATGGCCTATTGGGCATAGCCTATGTTTTCAACAAAGAAACATCAATTTAATTCAATCTAATTGTAGCAGTAAATTTGCATGATTTGGGAACTAATTATAGCAACAAATCTGCATGTTTGGGAGCTGATTGATTTAATCAGATACTTTCCTTTATTTGTTAGGGCTGATTGATTCAATCTGATATTTTCCTTTATTAGTTAGGGCTGATTAATTTAATCAGATACTTTCCTTTATTTGTTAGGGCTGGTTGATTTAATCAGATACTTTTCTTTATTTGCTAGGGCTGATTGATTCAATCAGATACTTTCCTTTATTTGCTAGGGCTGATTGATTCAATCAGATATTTTCCTTTATTTATTAGGACTGATTGATTTAATTAGATACTTTCCTTTATTGTAATCAGCCTATTTAAAGGTGTACATGAATGAAAGAAAGAACACAGTTTTATTCACAAAAATTGAGAGTTTCTCTTGTCTTCTTTGAAGAACTATTCGAACTTATCAGAATCATTCTATGGCATTCACAATTTGACTTATCAAACGACATTTCCACCACCGTTTGTGGCGTCTTCAACATACCAAGGTTCTTACCTCTGCATAGGTAACGGGTCAAGGTTTTCCATCTAAAAATCTGATTGTAAACGGTCGTGGTACCTTACTTGTTGACGGGTCTCGTTATTTTTGGCAAGGTTCGCATCATTTAGTTATCAGAGCTTTGGTTCTAAATCAGGTTTGCCTATCCTTTTTTTTTTTCGTCTTTCCATTGATTTTTGCCTAGGGTTTTAAAAAAAAAAGGGATCTAAAAAAAAAGAGAGGGATCCAAAAAAAAAAGAAAAAAAATTAGTCAAAAAAAAAAGATGTCCAAAAAAAAAATTCGTCCAAAAAAAAATTCGTCAAAAAAAAAAATTCATATTTCTGAAAACTTCATCAATTGTTGTTTCTTCGTATTTATGTTATCCTTAGTGTTTTTACTTTTGAATTGGTACAAGTAACTCTGATATTGTCTGATTAGTTTAAAAAGAATTGAAAAAAAAATATCGAGTGAAAAAAGGCAGGAGTGGTGAGCATATTAGAGGGTAAAAGCCAAATTGTTTTGAGTGAAATACACGAGTGAAATCGAGTAAATCATTCTTTGAGTGAAACATGTAAGGAAGTGTTGTGAGGTCCATTGCATTTTGTTCCTAACTTTATTTTGCAGATCAATAATGTCTCATAACAATGGTGATGGTGCTCAAGGAATGGCTGATCCGAAGTTGTTCATGAAGGCTATGGTGGAAGAGGTGAAAAGAATGATGAGGAGTGAATTGGAACAGGTGCATGAACGGTTGGATAGGGTAGAGAATGAACGTATGGCACAGCTGCAAAAAGTTCATAATGTGCTTAGGAGGGAAAGATTTCAATTGAGGAAAGTAAAGGATGAGGACGACGAGTATTATGGGACTGATTTTGATGGAGAAGAAGATCAAAATTCAATGGGTAGTCTTAGAAGATATGGGCGGTTTAGAGAAGTTACGAACCAGGAATATAACAATTTAGGAAGTATTAAGATGAAAATTCCTTCTTTTCAAGGAAAAAAATGACCCAGAGGCCTATCTTTGAATGGGAGAAGAAGGTAGAGTTGGTGTTCGATTGCCACAACTATTTCCAAGATGAAGAAGGTAAAACTTGCTGCCATTGAGTTTTCTGATTATGCTATTATTTGGTGGGATCAGTTAGTGTTAAACAGGCGGCAGAATAGAGAGCGTCCAGTTGAGACGTGGGAAGAGATGAAAACAATGATGAGAAGATAGTTTATACCCAGCCATTACTACCGGGAGTTGTATCAAAAACTACAAAGGCTTAGACAAGGTAACCGGAGTTTGGAGGATTATTATCAGGAGATGGAGATTTCTATGATTCGGGCTAACATGGCTTAAATTGAGAAATTCATGATAAGGTGGAGATGCAGCATTACGTGGAGTTAGAAGACATGGTGTGCATGGCCATCAAAGTAGAGCAACAGCTCAAGAGGAGGGGTGGTACACATGCAGTACATAGTTCAGGTTCTTCATGAAAATCGAGTTATGTAAAGAAAGAAGAAAGGCCAGCTACAAAACCTAAAACTAAGCCAAAAGAAGAAACAACCAGCCATGGTTCTCAAGGTAAATCTAACCCTTTCACATATCGAAATCATGACATTAAGTGCTTCAAATGTCAAAGCAGGGGTCACATAGCAAGCCAATGCCCAAACAAAAGAGTCATGATAATACAGGATAATGGTGAGATTAAAACCGATGATAAATCAGAACTCGACTCTATGCCACCATTGGAGGATGCAGATGAGGAAGAATATGTAGCTGAAGGAGAATTGTTAGTTGCAAGAAGAGCTTTAAGCATCCAGGTCAAAGAAGATGAAGAAGTGTAGTGAGAAAAACATCTTTCATACTAGATGCCACGTGCAAAACAAGGTATGTAGTTTGATTATTGATGGAGGTAGTTGTACTAATGTTGCTAGTACTACTTTGGTGAAAAAATTGGAGATGTCAATAATTAAATATCTCCGACCTTATAAATTGCATTGGCTCAATGATAATGGAGAGTTGACTAACCAGGTGTTAGTGTCATTCCGTATTGGAAAATATGAAGATGAAGTTTTATGCGATGTAGTTTCAATGCAAGTTGGACACTTGTTATTAGGCCGACTTTGGCAATTTGATCGGCAAGTTAAGCATGATGGCTTTACCAACAAATACTCTTTTTTGCTCAATCAGAGAACTATCATTCTTGTTCCAATGACACCGAAGCAAGTTTATGAAGATCAAGTGAGATTACAGAGAGAGAGTGATCAAAAGAAAAAGAGTGAAAATCAGAGAGAGGCTGAGGAAAATGAGGAAGTAAAGAAAAAATCAAAATTCGGCTATTGAGAGAAAAATAGAGAGAAAACAAAAGAATTTCTATGCAAAAGCTAGTGAAATTAAGCGAGCAATGTTTGCAAATCAGCCAATGATTGTACTTTTGTACAAAGAGGCATTTTTGAACACTAATGAAACTTGAACTCTATTTGCCTAGTTCTGTTGTTTCTCTTTTGCAGGAGTTTGATGATGTCATTTTCGATGAGATTCCACATGGTTTGCCACCTATTCAAGGAATTGAACATCAAATTGATTTTGTGCCCCGGTGCTTTCATTCCAAACTGACCAGCCTACTGAACTAATCCCAAAGGAGACAAAGGAATTACAAAGGCAGGTTAGTGAATTGATGGAAAAGGGGTACATGAGAGAAACCATGAGCCAGTACGTCGTTCCGGTGATTTTAATTCCTAAGAAGGATGGGATGTGGAGAATATGCATTGATTGTCGAGCCATCAACAATATAATGATCCATGAGAAGGCAAGACTCAATGTCAAGCAGAGAACAGAGCAATATGCAAAACAAGCTAAAAAGGGGTGCCATAAGCTTATTTTCAAACCTGGAGATTGGGTTTGGCTACACATGCAGAAAGAGAGATTTCCTGTTCAAAGGCATTCCAAACTGCTTCCGAGAGGAGATAGTCCTTTTCAAGTCCTCGAGCGCATCGATGACAATGCTACAAGCTGAATTTACCAGGTGAGTACAATGTTAGTGCTACTTTTAATGTTACTGACGTGACTCTTTTTTATGTAAGTGATGATTTGAGGACAAATCCTTTTCAAGAGGAGGGAATGATGCAAATGAAGTTACGACATTAAAGAATATAGTCCAAGTCCCAGTTGGTCCAGGTATGAGAGCTCGGGTAAAGAAATTCAAGGAAGCACTCAACAGGCGGATTCAAGAAATCTGATCTCAATCAAATTTATGACCCATTGAGCATAGTCTATATTTTTCAACAAAGAAGTATCAATTTAATTCAAACCCAACCTAATTGTAACAGTAAATCTGCATGATTTGGGAACTAATTGTAGCAACAAATCTGTATGTTTGGGGGCTGATTGATTTAATCATATACTTTCTTTTATTTGTTAGGGCTGATTGACTCAATCAGATATTTTTCTTTATTTGTTAGGGCTGATTAATTTAATCAGATACTTTCCTTTATTTGTTAGGGCTGATTGATTTAATTAGATACTTTTCTTTATTTGGTAGTGCTGATTGATTCAATTAGATACTTTCCTTTATTTGTTAGGGCTGATTAATTTAATCAAATACTTTCCTTTATTTATTAGGACTGATTGATTTAATTAGATACTTTCCTTTATTGTAATAAGCCTATTTAAAGGCATACATGAATGAAAGAAAGAACATAGTTTTTGTTGAAAGAAGAAAGGATCACAGAAACCCGTAGTTTGAGAGAATGAGTCAGTGAAAATACACTGCCCTCTGTATCGGATTTTATAATACTTGTGTACAATAAAAAAGGAAATAATGTAATGATCCTATTACATAATCTATGTGATTCTAACATGATCCTAATTGATCCTAATTGATTCTAACAGATTCTTTACATATTCTGACAATCCTAATTGATTCTAACACTCCCCCTCAAGCTGGAGCATATAAAATCATATGCACCAAGCTTGTTACAAATATAACTAATTCGAGGACCTCTGAGAGACTTTATGAATACATCTGCTAGCTGATCATTTGAATTGACAAAATTAGTGATAATGCATCCAGATAAAATCTTTTCTCGGATAAAGTGGCAGTCCACTTCTATATGTTTGGTCCTTTCATGAAACACTGGATTTGAGGCAATGTGTAGAGCTGCTTGATTATTACAGATTAGTTGCATTTGCTTAACATCTCCAAATTTTAAACTCTTGAAGCAATTGTTTTAGCCATATAAGTTCACATGTTGCCAATGCCATAGCTCGATATTCTGCTTCTGCACTTGACCTTGCAACATCTTGTTTCTTACTTTTCCAAGATACCAAGTTGCCTCCAATCATCACGCAATAACCTGTGGTAAAACGCCTATATGAGGGAGAGCCAGCCCAATCTGCATCTGTGAAACCAATGATCTGGGTATGTCCTTTGTCTTCATAGAGAAGGCCTTGACCTGGTGCTCCTTTGATATACCTGAGTATTCTGATCGCAGCATCCCAATGACTATCACAAGGAGCTTGTAGGAACTGACTAACTACACTTACAGCAAAGGAGATGTCTGGTCGAGTGATGGTAAGGTAGTTTAGTTTACCAACAAGTCTTCAATATCTTTCAGGATCTGACAAGGACTCCCCCTGTCCTGGTAAAAGCTTGGTATTTGGATCCATAGGAGTATCTACAGGTCGACAATCTGTCATGCTAGTCTCCTCTAAAATATCAAGGGCATACTTTCTTTGAGAAATAACAACACCAGTAGAGGATTGAGCGACCTCAATACCAAGAAAATATTTAAGGTGACCTAAGTCCTTACTCTGAAAATGACGAAAGAGGTGTTATTTTAGTTGATTGATACCGTCTTGATCGTCACTTGTGATGACAATATCATCTACATATACCATTAGAAAGATACTCTGATGTTGAGGAGAATGGCGGTAGAAAACAAAATGATCTGCCTCACTGCGAATCAAGCCAAATTGTTGAATGACTGTACTGAACCGTCCAAACCATGCTCGCAGAGACTGTTTCAACCCATAAATAGAACGATGTAAGCGACAAACTAATCCAGACTCCCCTGAGCAACAAAACTAGGAGGTTGCTCCATGTAAATCTCTTCAGCAAGTTCACCATGTAAGAAGGCATTCTTAACATCAAGTTGGAATAGAGGCCAATGTCGCATGGCAATCATGGATAGAAGAAGCCGAACAGAAGCAATCTTGGCAACAGGTGAGAATGTATCACCGTAGTCTAAACCATATATCTGAGTATATCCCTTGGCTACTAGGCGAGCTTTCAAACGGTCAATCTGTCCATCAGGGCTAACTTTCACAGCATACACCCATCGACACCCAACTGTGGACTTACCTTTAGGTAACCGAACTAATTCCCAAGTGCCACTAGAGTGTAAGGCTTGCATTTCATCTATCATAGCCTATCGCCACCCTGGATGGGATAGTGCCTCACCTGTAGTCTTAGGAATGGAAACAGATGACAAGGAGGTGACAAAAGAAAAATATGGAGAGGACAAACGGTAATAGCTTAAAAAGGTATAAATAGGATGAGGATTACGAGTAGAACGAATACCTTTGCGAATGGCAACTGGTGGACTAGCGGGAGGCAGGACCTGGAGCGGTAAAGGTGCTGGTTCAGGGCTAGAGTCTACCGGTACCACCATGGAAGTATCTTGAATTGGAGGAGAAGAAGTGGCTTTGGTAGAATGTCCAAGTAAAGGAACAGGAAGAACATCAGACACTGAAGAATGCTCAACAGGAGAAGATGAGAAAAATGGTGACTCCTCAAAGAACGTGACATCAGCGGAGGTGATATATCGGTTACTGTTTGGGTGAAAGCACCTTGTATAATTTCTGGAGACGAGAATAGCCAAGAAAGACACACTTAAGGGATTTTGCTTGAAGTTTGTCCTATCCAGGGGTTAGATTATGAACAAAACAAGTGCAACCAAAAATACGAGGTGGAATGGAATACAATGGTTGAGAGGGAAACAAAATAGATGAAGGAATTTGATGATTTAAAATAGAGGAAGGCATGCGATTAATCAAATAACAAGCAGTGAGAACTGCATCACCCCAAAATCGTAGTGGGACATGATTATGAATAAGTAAAGTTCGTGCTGTTTCAATGAGATGACAATTCTTACGCTCAGCAACACCATTTTGTTGTGGGGTGTGAGCACAAGAGGACTGATGAAGAATACCCTGAGAAGCCATAAAAGAGGTAAAAGAAGAAGAAAAATATTCACGAGCATTATCACTACATTAAAATGCGAATAGAAGTATTAAATTGAGTGCGAATTTCAGCACAGAAAGATTGAAAAACAAAAAAGATCTCAGCACGACTTTTTATTAAAAATAACCAAGTGCAGTGGGAAAAAGTCATCAATAAAAGTGACAAAATATTGATATCCCAGAGTTGTAGGAACACAACTAGGACCCTAAACATCTGTATGTACTAAATCAAAAGGAAACACAGCTTGATTATTGACACTTTTAGGAAATGAAGTGCGAATATGTTTCCCAAGTTGACACGACTCACAAATCTAAAGATGATAAAGACAACAATGTAGGAACCATTCGGTGAAGTTTGGAGATACTAGGATGACCAAGGCGATTGTGGAGGAGAGAAGGACAAACAACAGAAGTAAAGACAGCAGGTGATGAAGGGATGGTAAGATAGTAAAGCCCGTGAGACTCACGCCCTTCGCCAATCATCCGTCCCATATCCCGGTCCTGCACATGAACAGAATTATTAGTGAAAGTGACAGAACAATGAAGAGAGCTGGTTAATTTACTGATAGAGATAAGATTGAAAGAACAACCCAGAACATAAAGGACAGAATCAAGAGTTAGAGAGGGTAAAGGACAAATTTGACCAAGACCTTTAGCCATAGTTTGAGAACCATTGGCTAAGGTAACCATAGGGAGGGAATTTGAATGACAAAGATGAAAGAAAAGACTAATGTTACTAGATATGTGATCGGAGGCACCAAAATCCAAAATCCATGGACCAAGGGAAGAATGGGTGAGGCAAGCAACAGAATTACCAGTCTGAGAAGCGGAGGCAAAGGTCAATGACTGAGCAGCCTTATACGCTAGATAACCCTCATAGACAGCAGCGGAGATAGTGACAGTGGGTACATCTGAAGTGTCAGATACCAGAACAGAAGAGTCTGACTGAGCAATATTAGCTGTGCGAGGGGGTTTCCCATGGAGTTTGAAGCAACGTGCACGAGTGTGGCCAAACCTGTGGCAATAATTGCACTGTGAACACCTTTAACACAACTATGAGACCTAGAACTGGCAGCAGCAATGGTGGACATGATAGGTACAAAACTGCAAGAAAACTCATAAAAGAAGAACCTGAGTTGAGAGCGGAAGACCCAAAAAATTATGATAGGAGACGCAGTGCGCGGAGGTAGGGCAGCCAAACACCTACTGGAAGATCACGAACCACGTGGAAAGGGCTGGATCTGACCGGAAAACCCCCAGAGAAGTGGTCGGGGAAAACGACGGCCGGAAAGAGGGCAAAACGCGCTCTTATGCGTGCTGAAAACACCTGCTAGATGGATTCCAGTGACCGGGGCGTGGCTGCGTGTCAGAGCTCCGATGACGGCGCGACTCCGGAGATTGGACGGGTTCGGGGAGACGAACGTCGTGGGTGGGTCGGTTGCCAGAAAAAAAACACACCTCAGATGCGTAGATCTGAGATGGAAACCGCAGGAGAAGAGAGAAAAATAACGGCGAGAGCAAAACCACTTAGTCAGAGCTTCGCAATGTCGCAAAACCACCGCGGCTTGAGCAGAACCACCACGCACGGCTGAAGCAGAAGGTCGATTAGATCGGCTGGGGTGCTGGGTGTGGTCCGGAGGAAGGCTTCAGATGAGATAGTGAGAAAAATAAAATGCTGACGGCAGGGAAGCGAAAAAAAAAAGTGGGTTTCTATCCCTAGGCTCTAGATACCATGTTGAAAGAAGAAAGGATCACAGAAACCCTTAGTTTGAGAGAATGAGTCAGTGAAAATACATTGCCCTCTGTATCAGATTTTATAATACTTGTGTACAATAAAAAAGGAAATAATGTAATGATCCTATTACATAATCTATGTGATTCTAACATGATCCTAATTGATCTTAATTGATTCTAACAGATTCTTTACATATTCTGATAATCCTAATTGATTCTAACAGTTTTATTCATAAAAATTAAGAGTTTCTCTTTAGTTCTTTGAAGAACTATTCGAACTTATCAGAATCATTCCGTGGTGTTCACAATTCGACTTATCAAACGAAATTTTCACCACTGTTTGTGACGTCTTCAACATACCAAGGTTCTTACCTCTGCATAGGTAACGAGTCGAGGTTTTCCATCCAAAAATCTGATTGTAGACGGTCGTAATGCCTTCGTTATTGACAGGTCTCATTATTTTTGGTGAGATTCGCATTATAACTTATATCTGCATCAAACATTATCAAGTATATCAAACATTACTGGACATGTATCACAAATTTAATCAAATAAAATCAAGCAACTTTAACACTTAAAAAAAATATTTAGTATCTTCAAATGAGGCAGCATATAATAGACTAATAAAACGTTTGGGGACCACTCACTAGCTACTCAAATTTTTTTCAGGCCTATACATCCAACAAATACATTACACATATCTAGTTTAACCCACAAATTAATATGAGCAAACCTCATTTCTATTTCTTTGTTTATGCTTCTATCTTAATTTGCATCACATCTTTGCATATGTCTAGGCTAACACACACCAAAAAATCATTCACTAGCACACAACGATTGGAAGGAAACATCAATCATCATTGAACTATTACATTAATAGAAAATTAGACTTTAGGATTATCTAATTACTCAACTTCTTAAAAAAAAAATTCAAGTAAGAGCTCTCTGTGTTGGTACAAAAAATTACTAGTGGATTCCTTCTAGGAAATGAGTAGTGGTAGTTGGTATAGAAACCCCACTCGCAAAACTTTGAGCACTCTTGTATATAACTTTCACTTCTAATCTACAGAATTTACTTTAGCCTATAGGATTGACTGCTCCAAGGATGATAATAATTTGAATATTATAAATGAGTAATTCATAGTTAAAAGTTGGTTGCAGCACAACAAATGATCATGAATGTACCATGACTGAGGAGTTAATTACATCAATTCCAAGATTATCCTTGCCTACTTCTTGGCCAAAAACTAAAGAAGGAAAATTATGTCTAGTTCTTATGCAATGCTAAGATAATTGTATGGGTAAAATATTGGTCTAGTTCTTAAGCATTTTTGTAGAGCTACATTGTTCTCAAGCCATTTTATTCACATTATATACACACTTAACACTTATAATGAACCTATTAAGTGTAAGAATTATGCATGAATGCATAAGAATTAATACTGGACCGTGGCTTTTCTTATTTGGACTTGGGACCATAAACTCATACTAAAGCTTGATTGAGGACCTATGAACCATGACTGTATACAGATGTGTTTCAGCCCATGAAATGGACTTTATGAACTTGACTATTAACCTTGGACCCGAGGCCACAATTCATGAAATTGAGACACAATTTTAAAACTTAATTATATTATGAAAACACCTATCCCACGACCAAACTTCTGTTCCATTAAACTGTCTAAGCTTGGCTTCAAATATTTTTTTTTTTCATGTTTACAGCAGCCAAAATTTGATGTTTTGTCATAATTACAGCAGCCCAAAATCTTGATGTTTTGTCATATTTACAGTAGCCAAAATCTTTATGTTCTGTTATGTCTACACCAGCTAAAGTCTTGGTGTTTTACTGTGTGTCTACAGCAGTTAAACTTTTGGTATTTTACTGTGGTTCCAACAGCCAAAATCTTTATATTCTGTTATGTCTAAAGCAGCTAAAGTCTTGGTGTTTTACTGTATCTACAGCGGTTAAACTCTTGGTATTTTAATGTGTTTACAATAGCCAAAAATTTTTGGTGTTCTATTGTGGTTACAGCAGCCAAATCTTAGTATTTAAATATGTTTACAGCAGCAACACGGGTATTTTACTATGCTTACAGAAGCAGAAAAGCATAGTGTTTTACTATGTTACAGCAGCAGAAAGATTTGGTATTATACTATGTTTACAGTAGTCAAAACTTGGGTGTTTTGAAAAATCTTTTCAAGGAGTAAGAAGAAAAATCTATTCTAGAAAAGGAAAAAAGTGTACTTTCTCAACACGAGGAATCATAAAAACAATAATCCACTAAACCAATGAACTTAACTGATGCTTGCCAAATAAATTTTCCATATCTAGATAATGGAGGCCACATTATCAAGAGCATAGCATTTTAGTAATGTTTTTTTAATGCATTATTGGTATCTATAATGCTTTACCAACATAAAGGGAAAAGACACTTATTTAATTGTGCCCATAAAAACAAATAAGGTACTTGCAAGAACATACCACGAAGGCTGTGAGAGACGAAGGAGCAGGTAGTGCATTGCTGTCCTAGTGTGACGCAGGGAGGATTGCTGCCATCAAGGAGGTGGGTGGCTGCTTACACTGTCATTAGGGAGGTGGATGGTTGCTTGCACTGTCATTGGGGAGGTGGGTGGTTGCTTGCACTGCCATCGGGGAGGTAGGTGGCTCCGTGAGAGAGAAGGAAGGGATCGATGCTAGCTAGGTTAGGGGTTTGGGTATTTTTAGAGAGTGATAAATGGGTTGGACTATTTTTTTAATTAAAGTTTATGAGTTCACTATGGATTAGCTAGGGATTTCCCTAGTTAAATCCCAAGCTAATTATTTAAACAGTTGGCTACAACAATTTTCCTTGTTAATTTATTGAACTAAATAAATTAATTTGACTAGAGAATTTTTGTAATTATTCTGTAGTTATTTTCCTAACAAAATTTCCAATCCTACTTTAACTACGAATAAATTCCATAGCTAGATTTCATAGCAAATCCACAAAATTCTTGTAGTGTATTAGTGAACATTCAAACAAACTAATCCCTTTGCCAATAACATCCGTTATGTGCTAAAGCAAATGCTGATTTGGACTGCTAAATGTTGACTTGTCACTAATGTGGCTATGATGTGGTCAAAATGTAATGTTTTAGTAAATTGTAACTCAGACTTAAATTTTTTTCATTAAACCCATAACCCCCAAATGCACGTTGTAACCCTAATCCCCAAAACCATTTGCCCTTTTTCCTTAGAGATTGACATTGTGGGAGTAGGAATCAACACCATTGATGCTTGTGGACCAAAAGAACTAACAAAACTCTATTTTACAGGTAAGATTCTCCACTCATTTGTTGAAATATGCTTGTGGTCCCTTCCCCTGTGTATTATGTTGAATGAGTTCTTTGTGGACCATGGAAAAGGTTGCGTGTGGTCCATAATTGGGTCATGCTTTTGCTTTTCTGTAAATAAAATACTGATTGTCTATTATTATTTTTTAAATAAAATGGTAAAATTGTGTTTGTGTTTGTATTTTTGTAACATGCAATGCATAATGTCAGAAAAAAGTCATTATTGTGTTACATCATAGGGGTGTTTTTAGTAAAACTCCTCCCATTATTTGTATCAGTGGTGAGACGAGGTGTGAGATGGGTGGAAAATTGACTACATTTCAATCCCTATCATTAACTCCTTTAAGGAGCATTATTATGGTTACTATGCATCATTTGAAAAGTGTCATTAGATTTTCCCTAGGATGTCATTGGAAGATGGATTGATGCCACTAAATAATGATATTGACACACTTAAGTTAATGAAGCACACTATAAATGCAAGTGAAATAGAAATATATTTTGAGAATTGTATGATACTTGGAGTCGAGGGAATTGGGGAAAAAGACAGTGATGATGTAGCTATAGATGGTTGTGAGGAAGAAGTTAGAGATGATGATGTAAACGTAATTGAAGTATATAAAGTTGTCCAACCACATTTTGTGATTGATTAGAATAGTAAGGATTATAATGCTCCATCTCATAATAGAGAGGGTGATAAGAATGAGGACTTGCAGCGTACTAGGGGTGGTAACAAAAGTCATGAGAATGAGATGGTTCTTGATGAGCAGCCTCTACAGGTTGGATAACCATTGGGTGTTAATGAGGGTGCGAGTGAGGGTGTTAATGAGGAGGGTGAGGGTAAGGGTCTTAGTGTAGACTTTGAGGTTCTTAATATTGATGATGATAGTGGAGGTGAAGTGAAACATTTGAAACAATTGAAGGTGAATATAATGATAATCCATATGTTGAGACATATAAGCCAGGACTTGAAATTTTTGAAAACACATATGGTGTGGACCTTGACCCAATCACACCAGTGAGAAATAAAAAAGTGAGTCAACATAGGAGAAGGAGGGCTGATGAAATTGGTGATCATGAGGTTGACGACCAAAGGAATGATCATAGGACATATGAAAGGAATGACAAAGATCTGAACCTAGAAGGAGAAAAAAGGATAACTTGAATCACTAACACCCTTTTATGCATACATCAGAGGATGAGGTACCACTTTGAAACCTGCCCTTGTCCTTATGTTTCATCTAATAAGGATGTTGACTCTGAAGCTACTGTATGTCCTCAATTTCATGTTGGTGTAGGTTTTAGAGAGATTACTTTAGAGTTGGGTACGGAATTCCCAAATCTTGATTTTTTTAAAGAGGTTGTAAAGAATTACAATGTTACATTGGAAAGGGAGTATAAGTTTGTGAAAAATGATAAGGAGAGAGAAAGAGCAAGATGTAAAAAGGAGGATTGCCCTTGGGAAGTGTTATGTTTATGGAGTAGTAAAACAAGCAGTTTCCAAATTAAGAGTTTGTTAGATAATCACACATGTAGTAGAAGGTTTAGGAATACAAAAGCAAATAGGAATTGGCATAGGAAACATATGTGGGCAAAGATGAGAAGTTACACCCAGTTGACTGCACATGTTGCACATAGTTTTATGAAGGAAAAATATGGGTTCATTGCAATGATATGAAAATTTACAAAGCCATGAAAATATCTAGGGAACTAGTTGAGGGATTAGAAAAAAAAAACCAATATGCCTGAATGAGGGACTATGCTATAGAATTATTAAGAACAAATCCTAGAATTGTGAAGATAAATGTTCATCCAGTAATTCCAATAACTATAACTCCCACCTTTGACAAATTCTATCTTTACTTAGAGGCTTGTAGAAAAGGTTTCATTAGCGGTTGTAGACCTTTGATTGGCTTGGATGGTTGTCATCTAAAGGGCTATTATGGGGGTCAATTACTTATAGCTATTGGGTTGGATGGAAATAATGCATATTATGTAATATGCATATGCTATAGGGGACATGGAGACCAAAGACACATGGAAGTGATTTTTGCAACTATTAATGGAAGATATTGGAGATTATAGAGAGCATGGGTGGGAATTCATCATTGATCAACAAATGGTTAGTCATTGTTGTTCACATTTTTTTGTTTCTGTTTGTGCATTTATGTTCTATTTCTATGTTAAGTGTTTGAATTATATGTTAATGTGGGGTTTGCTACCTATAATGGAAAAGGTAATGCTTGGAGTGAGGCTTAGATTTTGTGTGAGATATGTATGGAGCTTTTGCAAGGCCATTAAGAACAAAGATTTGAGGGACATGGTCTGAAAAATTACAAGATCAACCACTATGGGATAGAAGGATAGATTTGAAGAGGATCACTTGAAGCTTACAAGATACACAGGACTAATAACCCCGAAGGCTCAAATCAAGTTGGAGGGCTATAGAAAAATGAGTAGGTACTAGACTCCTACTTGGATTGGTGATGCTGCAGGTTACAAGTTTGAGATGTCATGTCCTGCAAGAAAATGTAAGGTGGACCTAGGTAAGGCCTCTTGCTCTTGCAGGTTATGGAATCTGGCTGAGATTCCTTGTACGCATACCATTGTAGCCTTGTCTTACAACAATCTTAAACTAGAAGATTATGTGCACCATTGGTATTCCATGAAGACTTACCACAAAATGTATGAGCATCATATTTAGCATCCAAAATACTGACCAAACACAAACATGGAGAAAATTGGTCCTCCAACATTCAAACGACAAACAGGTAGACTGAAGAAGATAGACCACAAGGGTTAATTCCTACTCTCTTATCAATTTTATTATGTGGGACTTTTTGACCTTCTATGTATGCTTACATCTTGATAAAAATGACTATATGATAATTTAATGAATTTTGTTTATTTGGTAATTTAGGCATGTTTTGGATCACGGTTGTGCATTGGCTATAGTATTTAATTTTCGTACTAGTGGGCCACATTTTGTTGATGGGCTAGGCTATTTTTGATTGGTGTGTTGATTTAATAAATAGATTTGGTTTGGTTTAATTTCTTAAGACTTATTAGGCTTGGGTGCTTATTGGTATCATTTGTAAGTTGGGTTGAAATTGAAAAACCTAATAAAAGATATTAAAAAAATAATAAAGATAATAATAAAAATAAAAAATAACAATAAAATATTTTAAAAATAAAAGAACAAGAAAAATAAGAGTTGAAAAATTTTAGTTATTTGAAAAGAAAATTAAAAAAAAAATAGTGAGTTAATTTAGTGAGTCTTTCTCTATGCTTGACTTATGCTTTTCTTGTTAAAAATAAAATAGTAGCATATCTTTCAATTTATTATATGTCTTTTTTCCTTAATTTAAGAAAACAAATTAGTAGCTTATCCTCTTGATTTCTTATTCGACTTGGTCACAATGTACTCGAAGGGCACCATGACGAAAAGCAACTAAATCTATAGAAAAAAATCATAAATTCGGGAAGTTGCCACCAATTTTATTTTATTTCGAAGAATGATTGGAAAAACCTGTTTTAATGGAAAATTTGTCTTTGAAAATTGAGATCAAGTTCAGGAGTCTAATTATGCACAGGAAATGATAAGAACTTAATCCTACAACACCCCTAATACATCTTAAATGATTACCCCAAATTTTATTGTACAAATGAAATAACCTCTAAAGTATTTAGTTTACTCCTTAAATTAAAAATAGTAATAACAAGCAATGACGGAAAAAAAATAAAGGATTAAGTGAAAATATTTAAAATTTTGACTTTTTTGTGTCCCAACATATCCCCATGTGTAATGAGAAGTAAAACCACATAATTTTTGTAGAAAATAATTGTGTGTTAAAAGATTTTAATTAGAAATTAAAAATTGATTAAATGCTAAATGTTGTATCAATTGATTACAAGAATTTGAGAGATTGATTGATTGTTTTGTTTAAGAAAATATTAGTAACTATATCACTCACAAACAGTCACAGTTGCGTTGATAGTTAGCGATTGTAATTTGTTTCGAGAGTGGAGAGTCATTACGGTTGCCTTATCCCTAGTTAATTAATGATGTTAAATTAATTTTAAAGGATTGGTTAAATTAAAGAGAAATTTTGTTAGTTGATTAGTGATGGAGTAAATGCCTACTTCACTTGCGAGTTAAAGAGCCATTACAGTTACATTCATAGTTAGTAATCCTAAATTATTATTGAGCTGGAAGAGTGGTCACGACAACGTCGTCCCTTGTTAATGAAAATTGATTTTGAAGGATTAATTAAATAAATAAAAAACAATGATCAATTAAATTGAAAATAATAATTTATTGATTAATTAAAAAAATGTTTCTCCAAAAATTTTTTGGTAAAAGATTTTTTTTTTTAAAATATCACTTTCAAGTTAAAGAGCTTTACGGTAACGTTGACCTTTGGTGATTTTTTTGGAGTGGAAGAACCGTCGCGACAAAGTCGTTCCTAAGTAGTAAATTACTTTAATATTTCTAACAAAAATAATTGGGTAGAATAAAAAGGATTTCCATTTTGATTAATTAAATTAAGTGTTGAGTTAAATAATTTTAGTTTAGGATCAAAGAGTCTTAAAGATTGACCTTGATAATTTTAAAAGTTTACCTGTATGATTTTTACTACCAAAAATATATTTATTTCACAAATTCAAAAAGGTACTAACACAAGACAACAAAGCATGTGAATTTTAAAGTATGTAAAACAATTAAATCAAATTAAAATTTATGTAAAAAAAAAATACAAAGAAACACATTTGATAGGTGAAAAATGCTAAAAACCCACTAAAAGTCATTCTTATTTTGTATTTACTTTCTGCTCTCCTTTTCTCATCTCTCTTCCACCGTTGTTCGAAACTCACTCCTTTCCCCAGCATCTTCTCTCTTCCATTTTTATTTTCATTTTCTTTCCGTGCCTATCATTTTTTATTTCACTTTGATATCAATTTCATATTAAAACCAAATTCTGCAACTCTACATACCAGAATCCCAAATTCATTTCTATTTTTTATGCATTTCAATTTAAAAATTTATAAATTTATAAGTGAACTAAAATGAAAATAAAACCAATGGACCAAAAATTAATCCTCCACTAACACCACATTACATTGCAGCATATATTCACAAAAAATAAATTACAGATGGCGATGGTAAAGAACCAAAACCGTGGCAAAGGAATTAAAGCAGGGGCATGTATAGAAATTATGAAGCGTGATTGTAGGTGTATGCCACCTGGCCTTGTTGCCATGTTGAGGTGCTGCGAAGAGGGGAATGGGCATGGAGGCTTCAGTGGCTAGCTCAGACAAAGACTGCAGGACGTGCTGGTTTCTTGAGTTTCAATGCCTTGGTGGGCTGTTTTGCTTCAGGAGGTGTAGTGCACTGGATAGTTAGGCTGAGAGAAGTTGGAGTTGCGTCTGAGTCTTTAGTGTGTTTTGGGAGGTTGGAGAGGCTATTTTGTGTGGTGAATTTTGCTAATGAGGTGCTTCCCATGTGATCTGTGGCCCAAGTGAAGAAAGCTTTGAGCATGGAAGAATAGGTGGTTAACTCGAGGCTGGACAGAGATTGTGTCTTGTGGGTGTTTTATGGTGAGTTAGGGACTTTGGTTACTAGGATGGTGTGGGTGATACAGTGTAGTGCAAGGGTGTGTGGGAGTGATGCAATGGATGTGTCTAGGAGGTCCGTTTGGGTGTGTTTTGTGGAGGTTTGGTGCATGGTCTGTGAATAGGTGAGCTGTTTTGGTCGTGAGTGAGTGAACTATGGAGGTAAACGAGTCATACATGATGGAAGTGTTGGAGCATGAGAGGCTCTATTCCAAGGCTCATGAAGTAGGGGAAAAAGCATATGCGGGTAGTGCTTAGGTGGTTCGTGGATGATAGTGCTCTAAAGGTGTATACCTTTTGTTCTTGGCCTTCTATTATGAAACCAACTGGTTGTTTCATATAAATTTATTCTTCTAATTCTCCATTTAGAAATGCAGCCTTTACATCCATTTGATGTAATTCAAGATCTATACTTGCTACTATAGCTAAGATAAGGCGAATCGAGGTAAATCTCACTATAGGAGAAAATGTTTCTTCATAGTCAATTCCTTCCTGTTGAGTATACTCCTTTTCTACCAGGCAAGCCTTATATTTTTCAATTATCCATCAGCATTTCGCTTTATTTTGAGGACCCACTTGCTCCCAATGACTTTGCGTCCTTCTGGGAGATCAACCAATTCCCAAACTTGGTTTAATCTCATAGACTCTATCTCTTCTTCCATTGTTTTCATCCATTTTTCCTTTGCAGGGCATGATAGAGCTTCTTCTATGTTTTTTGGCTCTTCCTCATCTAGTGGAGCAACCATGAAAGCCTCCCCTTTTATGTCAAAATGTTTTCGGGGAACGCTTTTACGATTTGATCCATGGTATTAAAAGTAGTTCATCTTTGAGCTTCGTTATGCTCTTTGGTGCTCCCACTAGGATCAAATGGCTTATCAAGTGGTTGCAATTAAGACTGGTTCGTATTTAATTCCCCACTTCTCACATTGCTCCCACTTAGATGTGATGCTATCTCAACGTGTACAGTTAAGGTATTGCCAGTACTTTGATCTAGTGTTTCAAAGAGGAATTGGTTTTCACCAATTTCACCCCATTTAGGAAACTCTGTTTCTATGAATGTGACATCCCTCGATTCAAATTCAGTTTTACTCCCACTTTCCTGCTCACCTATAAACACGTATCCTTTAAAGTGTTCAGAGTATTGTATGAAAATACTCTTCATACCTCGTGCACCTAATTTTTCATATTTGTGCGAAGGAACATGAGTATAGGCAGTGCACCCCAAGGTTTTAGAAATTCCAAGTTTGGCCGTCTGCCTGTCCATAACTCATATGGTGTGGTAGTTACTGATTTTGAAGGGACTCGGTTAAGTACATAGGCAGCAGTTAACAATGCATCTCCCCAAAAAAGAGATTGACAAATTTGCATGTGCCATCATTGACCTAACCATCTCAAGCAGGGTTCTGTTCCGTCTCTCCGCAACACCATTTTGTTGAGGACTATAAGGAATAGTTAATTGTCTATCTATTCCTTTTTCATCACATAGTTCTATGAATTGAGCAGATATAATATTCACGACCTCGATCAGTCCTTAATGCCTTAATTTTTTTGTCTAATTGATTTTTAGCCAAACTCATATATCTTTTGAAGCCTCTGATTTATGAATTATCAAATAGACATGGCTGAATCGAGTATAATCATTTATAAATGTGATGAAATATATAGCCCCATGCCTTGCTCTCACATTCATTGGACCATAGATATCTGAATGGACTAATTGTAAAGGAATTTTAGCTCTAATTCCTTTTCCAAATGGTTTTCTATATGTTTTCCCTATTAGGCAATGCTCACACGTAGGTAAATTGACTCTTTCGATATTACCCAATAAGCCTTCCTTGGCTAGTCTACTCATTCTATATTGGCCAATATGACCAAGTCTAGCATACCATAAATTAACATCAATATTGTAAGTACTAGAAGATGTAACTAGGGAATAACAAACATTCACAGAATGTAAGTCATAATCTAATACAATGAAACCATTTAAAAAATATCCTGAGCCGTAAAATGTTGTTTTTAAGAGCACATTTACACTGTTTTGAATGGAAGTTTATTGAAAAACTAACTCTAACCAACACTATTACAGAAACTAAATTCCGTCGTATGTCAGGTGCATAGAGGACATCATGTAGGAATAGGGTGCGCCCGTTGCGCATATTCAATTGACATGTGCCAATCCCTTTGATAGCTACCCGTGTGTTGTTTCCTACATAGATCCACTTTGCTCCATGTGGAAATACGCCAGAATTCCACGAAGGCATTCCTGTCCTTTGCTACATGGTTGGTGGCTCCTGAGTTTACAGTACACAAAGGATGTGATTCAGATAAGAAACAGAACTTGAGACAAATATATTATTCTCAAATGGATTAAGGGTGTTTACCTTCTTTGGCTCGCGATAATCGCGAGTGAAGTGACCCTTCTTGCCACAATTGTAGCAATTCACCTTTGACATATTTTTCTTGAAAGGATGCCTTCCTTTCCCAGGTTGGTTATTCCTTGGCCTTTTGCCAGACGAAGATGGACCCTTGCCTTTCCTCTTCTGAGAACCACCACCATGATGCTTGCTCTTAGAGCCCGAAGCTCCTTGTGAGCTAGAACCTGCAAAGTAGATATCACTTTCAGGTTTAGTTGCCTGTAGGCGGTCCTCTTCCAACTCAATATGACGCATAGCATCCTCAAATGTCTTGATGTTGTCATTGTGGGTGAGGTGGAATTTCATGTGTTCCCAGTTGTTTGGCAAAGAATGAATCACCGCTTGCACTTGTTGCTCATCAGTGAGGACGTGGCCAGCATCTTGCAGCTCACTTATCATATTTGCCATATGCCTCAGATGTTGTTTCATTGTCTGGGCATGTGGCTTCTTATATGAATCAAATTTCACAGTAAGCTGTCTTAGTCTCGTAACTGAAGTGCTACCAAACCTAGCAGCCAATGCCATCCACATATCCCCGACGTTGTCAAAACGTACAAAACTCTAGCATGATATCATTCTCCATGTTGCTCAGCAACATAATGCGAGCCAGAGAGTTTTTTCTTCTTCCATGCAACATATGCATCTTTGTCATGCTTGTGCTGTGCAGTGGTTCCATCTTCAGGTTCTGGCATAACCTGATTCAGTGTCTCAAGAGCCTCTTGTTTCTTGAAGCATATACTGGATTTTTAATTTCCAGATTTCATAATTGTCGCCATTGAGTTTCTCACCCTTATTCAACTCAGCAACAATGTTCTTTGATGCGGTAGCCATTGTATTTAGCAAATTAATTCTACATATATATGTACATAATTAATGCCCAACATTTATGCAATATCATATCCAATTATCAATTGCATTAATAAAATTCCTCATCAGATTTCGAAGCCAAAAGTTCACTTTGTTCCCAATCAAACTTCGAAGATCTAATTTGAAATTAATATTGATACAATTGATTTAAAATGATAATCTTATAAAGTCACTAAAACTTTAAGATTCCCCACTCAAATAAATATGGATAACACATATGTATTTAGCATAAATCAAAACATATATATTAATGTATCCATAATATAGAAACAGAGAACAAATAGAGCATGTTCAATAATACTAATCTACTTAAGATAGATACATGAAGTAATCCAAAGATAACGTGCAGATAGAACATATTTATCTTTATCGCCTAATCCATGTTCTTTTCTTAGGAATAGACTGATAAAAGTCTTTTGGTAGCTTGACAGTCATTGTCTCTAACCAAGGGAAAAACTTAACGGATTTCAAAGACCTATGCAACGTGGGATTAATGGATAATACTAAACTTCTCTTAGATCCCTTCTTAATATAAGTTTTCATAAAAGTTACAACTAGCTCCTTATAATATTTGAAAGGTCTATCTTTTCCTTCTAGTTCCCAAAGTTTATCAATCTCCTTTTACCATTATTCAGTAAGAGTGTTCCTTAATGCCATCATCCTTTCATATTGAGGTAAGGTATAACCGTTGTTTATATAACCTTTTGCATCATCTTGTTAACAGTTTTAACATGATCCATCATGTTAATATCATCTTTCCATCGATACTCATTCAATTTTCTTTTCCTTTTCTTAAGTTTCCTTACTTCCCTCCTTGTGGGTGTTCTTCTGAACATAACCATTGTAAATGATACAATGAAAGAACAAGGAGTTATCGATGGATTTAAGCAAACAGTTAACAAGTTTTTCTGTAACACATATAGAAATAAGAGTTTCTTCGAATTTAAGATGCAATTATCTCATTAGAAAGGCCTAATTAATTCATAATTTATTACACAAAAATTTAAAATATATATATATATATATATATATATATATAAATCACAAAAAAAAAATCAAAAATTTATTTTTGAGTCCAACAGTGAAAATCGCGTCTCAAAATGAGGTTTCACGCGCCCTCACGCACCACCAGAACTTTCCCCACGCGCGACCACGTATCCCATGCGCTTCCACGCGCTGTCTTACCAGAGGTGACCACATGAGGCGCATGTGTATCACGCGCCACCAGACGCGCCTCACGCGCAGCCGAAATATGGCACGTGAACTACACGCGCCACGTCAATGCTAACACGATGCTGCCATGATGCCACGTGTTAGTGCGCGATGCGTGACACGTGTTGCTGTGTAATATTGACATGTGGCGTGGCAGTTGACGGCGTTATTACTGTTGTCAAAACGACGCGTTGTTTATAAGTGAAACGACGTGTTGCTTATTGTGGAATCAAAACGACCTGTCGTTTGGGTCGTCTTCTTTGTCCAGACGGGTCGCGTCGACTCGTTTTCGATCCAGTTTGACCTGTTATTAAACCGATGCTATTTTTCACGTTTTTAGGTTCCTTCCTGAACCAAAATTGATGATTTTTGTGCACAGATCTCTTGTTTACTAAATTTCAAATTGTTTTATTGCATAAAACGTGATTAAAAACGCTTAAAACACCATTTTCTGGGGAAATCAAAGTCGGTTTCATTTCTAGAAATAATGGTGAACCCAACATGTTTTGAAGGCTTATATCTCCCTCGTTTCTCATCCAAATAATGCAAATTATATATAAACGGAAAGCTTGAAATGTCTAGCTTTCATTCATATAATTATTTCATAATAATTCACAACGTATTGGACAAAAAATTTGGACTAACAGGGCATCATGAACACATTAATAAACAGTTTTTAGAAATCCAAAAATTCACAGAATTCACCAAAACACACGCATTTTCATCATATTTCAACCACGAAAACAATCTTCAGATATCTATAACCCTATGCTCTGATACCAATGTAGATTATAACTCATATAATCACCATTTCATGCAAATAGTCTCATATATGGATCAAAATAGATATATTGATCATGTGAAGTATATTACAAGAGAACATACCCGTGAATCCACAGACTGAATGCCTAGAAACAGAGTTTGAGTCCTAAATACATGGAGAGAATCAGAGAGCAAGAGGGAAAGACTGATTTCGGAATGTTTTCTCAACCAACGCTATATCTATTTTTTTTTTGATTTTGCAAATTATATATATATATTGCATGCATGCATGGGACTGGGCTTGGCCCATCTTGGGCGGCCCAGTCATCCATTCCTTCAGTAAGTATCTACCTAGTGAAGATAGAAATGAAGTAGATTCGAACTCCACCGAGATGAAATTCATCACAAACCTACTACGAATATTGCCATTATCTCAGAATATTACCATTATCTCGAATATCATTACCACCTATGAAGGGTTAGCAACCAACAACTAGGCCCAACATTGGTGAGAACTCAAAATTTTGCCAAGATGACAAAATACTGACTTGGGAATAGTATTTGGTATTATTGGGCCTTGTAACTGCTAAAGTTAATTAGCCCATCAACAAATAAAAGATAAAATCCTCAGATTATAAGATTAATATTCAAATTATGCGTAATGATAAGCCTCATATATATCCTTAAAGGATACTAATTCTATTCAAAGTAAGTTACTATCCCTAATCCTGGTCTATATAATATAGATGCTCCCCTTAGGTGTGATCAATCTATCATAACGCTTAAACCTACTAAGCCCTCTTTTAACTTGAGCGTCGGATTGTTTTTACAGGTAACATCTTTTCCTCATCTCAAAGATATATGGAAGAATATTATGGAAGAATATCGGCAAATATTCTAGATACACTTACCTTTTATATTTTGACCAAAACGTAATCTATGTTTCTCCTCCCAAGAACGAGTTCCAATCTGACTTCATATTATTAGTTCTTTGGCTTTAATTCCTGAATATTTTTGTTTCTGTGAGATTAATTTCCTTTATACTATATGTTTTACCTTCCTAATTTATTTTTGTTTACAAAGTTTATATTAATAATTATCTCTGGTTTGACTATTTTGAACAGTTTTATTTTATTAATAAAATATTTGCCTTTGATGAAAATAAATATAGGCACCCGAAAAATACATTCAAATTGAAATTTTTTTGTAATTTAATGATTTTATGATTTTATAGTTTCTCCCAATTGCGCCTGTAATATGAATTGATGACTTAGGTGATTACATAGTAATTGTTATTATTCTTGTTATTTAATTCAAACTATATATTAATATACAATGAATTTATTTGTGTTGGCCTAGGTTTATTCAACTTGATACTCACGCCCATTGCATCATTTTTGAGTCTGATTGCTTGAAAAACATTAATTGGTTCTTGACAATTGTGCCCATAGTTTTGTTCTGGAAGACATTCATAGCATCATGCAGAGGGATTGGGTGGTGCCGATAGTTCATGTCCTTAAGGAATTATGCTTGTGCAGATTTATATAGCTAAACATACTCATGCCCACTAACATATTTATACATCGAAATAGAATTTGTCTCTTTTAAAATGAATAAGTTACTTTAAATGGTAAAATACATTATTATTAATGACTAAAATATGAAAAATGTAAGGGATTACCCCTTATATATACCAATGTTTTTTTCCTTAATTATTGATAGTCTAAGGTATTAAACATTTATTAGCTAATAGCTATATTTAGGAGGTGATATTATTAAGAACATTTGGCGTGAGATAATTTCCTAACACTATAGCATTGAACGTGTTCAACGTAAGTCATGTGATTCATCATTGTTTTTACTTTGAAGGTTTAACCATTGTATTTAGTTTTTTAAGAAGGTGTTCTCTTGTTGACATTGGCATATTGATGTTGATGGCATCACCTCTCTGAGCAAGTGACATCACCCTCCTTCCTAGTAACAACAACTATCCATCTTCAATCAAACTCTTTTTCTTCTTATGTCATCATCATACTTGTACTATTGTTAATTAATATATCAGTTGTTGGTGTTGACACCAAAAATGGCTAATTAGCCGAGGGAGGCAGTAGCCGATTCACCATAGGAGCTGAATGGAGATGTATAGTCAATTTTAGACCACCTCAGCAGCTGAGTTGGATTTTCGCTTCAAATCGGCCAAGGCAGCTGAAGGAGATCCAAAATGGATATAAGCCCACAACAAAAACACGCATCCAAGCTAATTGGGAAATTGCTCAAGACTTTGACTTAGTCAAGTGCCGTGAACAGATAAGAGAGTGCTAAGGATTTAAATCCCATGAAAATAAGGAAGTGGATTTCAAAAAGGTGTGACGGTTATGTAACTAGCCGATCTGTAGATTCTCAAATTACCTAAAATCGTGTGAAGATGGTTGACGTTGCTGGATCATTTCTTCTGCATGTTAGCCATGATTACAAGTATTTCAAAGTTGGGAAAGAAATAGTAAATTGTGGGAAGACAAGCTGAGGATGGTTTTCTAGTTATCATAGGCAATATGAATATTCATTTTTGTGTTTCGTTGTTGCAACCAACACTCAATCAATCAAACCATTTATATTACATTTATTTTTTTACCTTTAATTTACAACTTTATTTACATCTTTCCTTATTTTAGTTATGTTTTATTTGCTTTTACCAACCGTAGTTGTTAGTTAAATCTCAATTAGGTGCTTTGTGTAGTAGCCTAAGGACCTTTAGCCGAGGAATAGAGTCCCTTTCTTAGTGTATCATCTGATTATGAGAATCATTTGATGTGGTTCGGTTGAGTTAGTTAATTCCTCAACTAGTTCAAAAAAATCATCTCAACACATCTTTTTGGCACGCCCAGTGGGACCAAGAAACGAGCCTCTCCAAAGGTTTGCGGACATTAGCCACAACTTCAATTGGTGCATGCAATTGCGGTATGGTAGGAGTTTGAGCCAAATGGAACGATCATAATCACCTGCTAAGAATGGTAATCACTGGTCAAATGACCCTTAGGTTTCGTGACCTGTGGTGACTTTGACACCGGCTATACCACCTTCTCAACTAGCAAATCCAGTAACTATGGGATAGCTATGTCCAACTATAGCAGAAGACACTGCCGAACATATTCAACTGATGGTTATGACAACTTCTTTTATCCATCAGTAGATTGACATGGGTCTCAACGATCTAATGTACCCAATGTCACATTAACTGGCTGAAATTGTCAAGCCTATGGTCCACAACGAGGTGCACAATGTTTGTTAGTAAGAGCAAAGAGCGTTATAGTAGCCGAGGGAACATTCTGCATCATCTTTTAATGTTTAGCAAGCTAATCCTGTACAAACTATCCCTTACATGATCACTCCAGCTAACACTGGGGGGCAAATGCCAGTTAAACCTATGAGACAATCAACTTTCCAATATGGGCAAGTTCAGATAGCCATAAGACCTCCAAACACTTCAGGTAATCTTGGCTTGCCTTATATTTAAGCTAACACATCAGTTGTTATTGGTATTCCATAGGTTCTAGTTCAGGGCACTTCACAGTATCCATTATACTCCACGGTTGTGTTTGGAGGGACTTAATTCAGGGCTCCTGGAGATTAAGTAGTAGAGCAGCCATGGAATACGTTCCCACTGCAGCTAATCAACCAACGTTCCCATTAACCCCAGAATAGCCAGCTTTTCATCAGGCAAACCAAGTTCCTCTCCTAGTACGAGGAACTCTATACAGAGCACATGGAGATTTTGTAAGAGAGTAGCCATGGAACCTGGTTCCACCTCTTCCAACTAATTAGTAGACGGAACCAATGCCTCAAGTACCTCCAAAATAGACAGGTCCTACTACTGCTCAGATGCCAAACACCAATCAGCCAGTAGCAGCTAAGCCACGACCTGCTATACCTCAGCTAATTGATCCCAACATGATAGCTAAGATAATTAGGAGGCATTTTGGCATGGAGTTAAGGCTTATCGACACGCCAGTTTACAAGAAGCTATATCTTGAATGAGTGGATAGAGTCATGCCCCTACCGAGAGGTTTTAAAACTTCTAACTTCACTACCTTATCAAGCGAGGATGGTAAGCCTACCATGAAACATATTGGCAGATTTACAGCCTAATGAGATGAGGCGAGCCAGAATGAGTATTATAAACTTCAGTTGTTTTCGTTATCTTTAACTGAAACTGCTTTCACTTGGTATTCTTCTTTGCCACCTAACTTTATTCAAAATTGGGCAAACATGGAAAAACTGTTCCATGATCATTTCTACAGGCCTCAGCTAGAGATCACGGTAGCCGATCTCATGAACTTGAAACAGCATGTAGATGAGTCGGTAGTTGACTACCTTGAAAGATTCAAAAAGTTAAGGAGCAGATGCCATGTGCAGTTTCCAAAAGCTAAATACACCACAATTGCTGTGGGAAACATGCATCCTCAACTAAAAGAGAAGCTGATTACTCAAAAATGCTGAGATCTAACTTAGTTGGTTACCAAAGCTTCTCAAATTGAACAATTCATCTTGAATAAAGAATCAAAATGAGCCAACAAGGGAAGAAAAGGTTCACATTTTGTCTCAATTGTTGACTATGTTGATTCATGTGAAGCAACCGAATAACAAGAAGATAAGTCAGCTGATATTCTAGCAGTTGGAATCCTGTTGAGGAAGTCTTATTCATGCCTAGTCCTTAGACTATCAAAAGGCAAGGAGGTCGTGAAGGTGGAAAGCAAAGAAGACTATCTCTTTGACATCTCCAAAGCTAACCAAATCTTTGATTACTTGTTGAAAGATCAACAGATCAAACTACTCAATGGGCGCATAAAATCCCTTCAACTGATGAACTAAAGATAAGAAAGTATTGTAAGTGGCATAGTTCTTATAGTCATGCTACAAACAATTGCTTGGTTTTTAGAAATTCTATTCAGAAAGATTTAAAGGACGGAAGATTCAGGCTAGTTGATAAAGGTGCAGCTAAGATGACAGTAGACAACAACCTTTTCCTAGTTGTTTCTACCAACATGGTGCCAGTATCTGGCATATCCTATAAATCTAATCCTAATAAGGTTGAATAGAAACAACCAATATAGAAATAATAGAGAGTCAAGGGGACGAGTTCAGCTGATAAGGCCAAAAAGCTCGTAGGGCAATTTGCGACACAGCCAAAGCAGTTAAAGTCGATCATTCATAAACCAAGTGTCTTTGATAGACTGTAGTTCCTAGCACGTAACATTGAGCTAAGAAGGAAGAGTAATGTGTTTGGCAGGTTACAAATGCCCAAGGTAGATGATAAGTGGATCCCAGAGGGGAGGAGGAGAGTAGTCAGATTCAATATTGAAGAAGGCATCTCGACTCTGAGAATAACCATTAGCAATGATGAACAATTGAACCCTCAGAAGATGATCAAGTTGAGGGCTGACATAGAGAAAGGATAATGGTTTCTCAACAAATATGTGAAAAGGCAAACTTTTCAACCAAAACAACCAATTCAATTGATGCACACTCAAAAAAAAAAAAAACAAAAAAAGAAGCAGAGACAAATGTCAGCCCAGAAATTAAAGCAGATGATCAGGATGTTAGCCGAGGCGAAGAGAGTCGTAAAGGAAGAACAATCACCCAAGGTAGTTGATACACCTGGAGCAGCCGATGAAGTTGAGGAAACTAGTGACTTAACAGAGTTTGACACCATCGAGCCTACTACCACTATTGATGTCATCAGCCTTTTGCCAAGTGAATTTATGGCTGAGGCAAACAAGGTATATAGGCTAGTAGTTGTTGAAGAAGCTGAACAGGCCACCTTGCTGGACAGGAAGGAAGAAATTGAGCCAGCCATGATGAAATTTGAAAAGCCAATAGAGTCTATGACAAAGCATCTCAAACCTTTGTACATTGAAGCTCACGTCAATGGTAGGCCAGTTAGCCAAGGTTCGTAGATGGAGGAGCAGTGCTGACCGTTATGTCCAAGGCTACTTTAAAACCTTGGGAAGACTAAGGTAGATCTAATCACTACTAACATGAGAATGACAAATTTTACTATGAAGCCACAACAGCTGTTAGAGTGCTAGTAGCAGATTTCACAGTGGGAACTAGAACCACGAATGTAGCCTTCTTTGTGGTGTATGCAAAGCCCACTTATTCGATTCTGTTAGGCAGACATTGTATCCATTCCAGTCGATGTGTTCCTTCTACACTTCATCAGTTACTCATGTTTTGGGAAAAGGACAAGGTCCAAGTTGTAACACCCTACCTAGTATAGGCATTGTATTATGTGTTATAAAAAAAAAGTAAATAAAACAAATATTCAATTTATTTAATTATTAATTTAAACATTTAAATTAAGATTACTTGACTATTTTAATAAAAAGAATTTATTGATTCATTTAATTTATTTAATCGATTATGTGTCTTATTTAATTATTTTTTATGAATAAAAGTTTCTGTTTTCGAGCCTAAAATTATAGGATTCAATACCAATCCATAAACTATTAATCACGTAATAAATAAACTTTTCTAAAATATAAAAATATCTCATTATGTGATATTTAGTATAAATTTAATTGTTTTCTTTTATTTGATTACGTGTCTAATATTTGCATAAAATCTTAACTTTATTTTTTAAAATTATAATAAACTATTTAATTCTAATCCCTCCATACACAAGGGCGTGTAAAATTCAACTACAGACTAAATAAATCATAAACTGATAACTATCATTTATAAGTATTTTAGATCATGCTGTCGCAATGTCCCTCTTGGCCCGATGCGGAGCTGCAAAACTCCCTTAATTGGAAAGAGAATAATGGAGAATTTATGATATGCAAAGATGCTATGCAAATGAATGCAAAAAATAGAGTTATCACTAACCGTTTTCTTCCATTAAAAATGAAATAGTGAGATTGGATACCTAAAAATATGGTCTACATTCCAAAGTTCAGATTCGGAGATTGGTTACGAGCAGGGAAAGTATTAGCACCTCACACTATCTATTTCACGAACAGTTACCTATTTAATCTTAAGGTTATCTACAAAATGAATTATGTTGGTTAATTATTGTTCAAAAATATTTTTTATGTTTTTACTTTTATATGTTCCAATTTGTCATGCCTATTATCAAAAGTGATAAATGACTAAGATAGAAAATGGGTGGCTAAATAGCCATTATTGTAGGGAATAAATGATAAACCCACAACATGAAACGTGAAAATGGTGAATTTATAATTTCTTTATTTTTAAGAAAATGATATTAAATTAATTAAAGCAAAACGTGAATAATTTGAAAAGAGGTTTTCAAAATGAGATGATAAAATGAAATTTATTTTAAAAAATATTTTAAGTGAATTTCACAAACGATTTATTTTCAGAAAATGAACTTCACAAAAGATTTATTATTAATTTAAGAAAATGTTTATTTAATTAATTTCACAAAAATGATTTATTTAAAAAAAATGGAATCTAAATCCACCACTATCAAAAAGTTAGGGTTATCTAACTTATCCATTATTATTATTTTTATTTTTACAAGGAAATAATTTTTAAAATTATGAAAATTAGCCTAAGACATTACTAATGAAATGCAATGACAAATATGAAATGTTCATGCTGAATATCATTAAAATAAAATTAATAATTAAATTGACACTTTATTAAAGATCATTTAAAGCCCCGTCAGTGCTTTTGATAAAACAAAATAAATTCTTCTCACATCAGGAATATCAAAATGTTACCGTCGTTGCTTGCTAATTTTGATTATTCAATTGTCAGCATCTTAATCTATTATTAATTTTAATTATTAATAATAATGTAATAAATGTCAAATAAGATAAGAGAAAGCCCAATAATCCTATTAAAGATTAACCTAAATAAAATAGGCCCAATAACTATACAAGTCAAATTCTAAAGATAATGGAACCAATGATAACAATAATTAAAATGAAATTAATAATGGATTTGCACTTTATTGAAAATCATTTAAAGCTTCGCCAGCTCTTTGATAAAACAATAGAGATTTTTCTCTCTTTCAAAATATCAAAATGTCTCATCCATTACATGCTAATTTTGATTATTTTGTCATCAGAATCATAATCTATTATTAATTTTAAATTATTAATGATAGTACAATGAATATCAAATAAATAAATAGAACACAACCCAATGACCTTACTCAGATTAACACAAATAGGCCCAATAATTTCCTAAATTAAATTCTACAGAGTGAGAACCTGCATAACTAAATTGGCTAAATAATCTAAGTATTAAAATTAAACAATACGTACAATGAAGCTCAAATAAAAAGACAAGAACCAAATAGCACATAATAAATAACAGGAAATAAATTACAATAAAGCCATTTCATGGGTTTCTGATCACTGGAAATATTAGAGAATTATTATATGCAAGTAATTGTGATTAGATGCATGTGAATGAAGTGCATGTGTGGGACTGTGTGGGAGTGAGGGAAGTGTGGTGCAGGAGTAAGTGATTAGGTGCAAGTGAATGTGCAGCGAACGAAGCGAGAAAATGTGGGTGCAAGTGTGCGAGTGCATGTGGTGAAGGTGCAGGTGTGTGCGTGCGTGCGAGAATGTTAGTGATTAGGTGCAGGTGTGTGAGTGTGTGCGTCAAAGTGAGTGATTAGGTGCAGGTATGATTATGGGTGTCTTTGGATTATTGGTTTGGCCGTGCATGACAGTGCAGTTGTGTGGGCATCCATGGCTGGTTCGTGTAAGTGTGATTTGGAGCAGTAAACATGAACATGGTTATAAAGAGAGATTAGATCTTGAATGAAACCATGAAAAGAAATTAAAAGAAAACAAAAATTTTGAGAATTCACCTTCGATTGATGCTTGAAAGCTGCAAAAAATGAAAGCATTTTCTTTTTCTCCTCTCCCTTCTGATTGCGTTCTCCTCCTGGCCTCTTGATCTATCTCCTTTCAATAGACTAGATTTCTAACTATTAGATAAAATTAAATCTCATCTGACTCAATCTCTCCTCTTCAAATCATCTTTTCTTAATCATTTATTATCTTGATAGGATCTCTAATTTGAATTGGGCTTAATATATTATTTACTATTTTATCAATTGCTATTATCCTTAAGAAATAACATTTTTTAAAATTAAATTAATTGGAAAGATAAAATTAGAATATATTTTTTTCTTTTTTTGAATGCCTTACTAAAGATAAAATAAAATAAAATAAAAAATGACTTGATAAAATATGGTGTTTACACATACAAACTATATCTGTTTACTTGGTTACTACTTTTTCACATCCAAACGTTTGTCAACATTAGATTTTCACCTGCACGTAGAACTATATACATATCTATATAAAAAAGAATAGACTTGGCCTCACTAGGCTATGCAGGAGGGAAATCTTATGTTAACATACTACATGCTACATACTGCATAAACAACATATAAACCATCTACATGTCACATTCTGAATCACCAAAACGAAGGTATTCTGCTCAGGGGAATACACTTGGTCCCCATCTATCACTAGGAAAACAAACACTCTCATCTTCAGTCATCAGCAGGAGGTTCTAGAAATACTGTAATCCATAGGGGTGAGAAATATAATTTTTCAGTAGGTATTCAGATACATAAAAACAATAATTAAATTTTCATAGCCTTTCTAGCTTTATAGCATACAGAAAACATAATTTCATGGTTAGTCAATAATCTGAATATGGATAATAAGCAACAACTAGTCAAAACATACAACTTTTCTCTTAATTACATGCCCACTATTCTTGAACTTGGGCTTAACCCTCTTTTTAGTACTCTTTGCCTACATGGTCCATAACCTTAACTGTTTCAATTTCAATGGCTATTTGCTCAGTTGAGAATTCTCCTTGGCATAGGATGTCCCTAAACTTTGAGTGACCATTCCACATTTAGTAGTGGATTCTACTCAACTATCCATATCTATGGTGGATCTTATCTACAAAATGGGACTAGATATATGTAGGACTTCTCATGGACTTCTTCCATGATATCTTATTAGAAATTCTTTACTAATCTTTCTGTATCACCTCAAATTTATTTTATTTACTAGAAGATCATATCCAAGCTCAGCTTATTTCTTCCACTTTGATTTAAGTGAGCATGTAATTAATTTGAGGGTGAATTTAAAGCATTCATTGCTTTCATACAACATTATCTATGAGGTTCAATCTCTAATTCACCTCAAATTCACTAAGAAATTGTGGCATAAGTATAACCCAATGGTTTATATGAAAACTATCAATGCCTTTTTTCCTCCTAGTATGGTTGTGGTTTCACTAAAGGCTTTTTAGGGTTTTTATTTCACTTTCTCCATTCAAATAAATCAAAAGTTCCTGAAAACACATAATCACCCTAAGGTTAGATAATTCTATACCCATATTTACTAAACCACTCAAGGCCGAGGGCTATTTAGGGTGCTAGGGACCCTAAATTTCATACATTAGCTTAGAATGCATCAGAATTTACCTAATTCACCTAAAAGTTCTTCATACTCATTTTAGCCATACCATTGCCCAAATTTTCTAATGTGGCCGTGAGTATGTTAGCCATGCACCATGACCTCTAAATTGATCTTTCCAACATTTAGTCACTCAAATAATGCTAGAACACCCTAACATAACTAGTTCTTAACTAAATCACACAACTTCGCTTAAAAATCTCCATATGGCTGAAACCTAATGAGGGAAAATTCTTGCTAATATAAGTCATCTACAACTAAATTAACATAATATCATACTAATTTACCCTAAAAATCAATGGCCGTGAGTCATATAATCATCAACATGCATGATTTCAATCAATTTAACAATAATCATCCATAAAACAAGTATAAATCACTTTTATCAAAACTAAAAATTAAACAAGAAAATCATAAAAATTCCCTATGAAACCCTAACTTGGCCATTGACCATAGGGCCATCAAATGTCATGATTTTATGTGATTTCAACAAGATTCATGAATGAAATAAGCCTAAATCACTCTATGAAGCTCATAGTCACACATAATCATCAAGATCGAACCATAGAAGAATTTTCACCCAAACGCTAACTATTGCTACTTGAAGAAAATCACCACCCACTAGAAAGTAGGCTTAGCAAAATCAGTATCACAATATCCTACTAGATGAAAGCTTGAACATTTCTTATACCACAAACCAAAGTTAGAAGTTCCAAGTAAATATCAAAAGATTCTATTCACAGCCTTGAGATGAGATTCTTTAGGATTTGCTTGAAAACTTACAGATAAACACACACTAAAAGTAATATCAGTTGTACTAGATTCAAGTAGAGAAGTGACCCAATAAAGTTTCTCACTGACTGATTTACTTTTCTCATCTTTGTCAATGACCATTGATGGATGCATGGGTGTTCCCATTGACTTTGCATTTTCCATATTAAACTTTCTCAAAAAGTCTTTAGTGTATTTTTCTTGATAAATGAAAATTCTAGACTTATCTTTTTTGATTTGTAGGCCAAAGAAGAACTTCAATTCTCCTATCATGCTCATTTCAAACTCATTTTTCATCAAATTAGAAAATTCTCCGCATAATCTTTCATTAGTAGATTAAAATACTATATCATCAACATATATTTGAACTATTAAAAGATCATTATTGAAGATTTTTTTTAAATAAGGTAGTATCCACCTTTCTTCTTGTAAATCCATTTTCTATGAGAAAGTTACTTAACCTATCATACCAAGCTCTTGGGGCTTGGTTAAGACCATAAAGGGCCATAGTCATTTTAATAACATGGTTAGGAAACTTTTTATTTTCAAAACTAGGTGGTTGATGAAAATATACTTCATCATTTATAAAACCATTTAAGAATGCACCTTTAGCATCCATTTGAAATAGTTTAAAGCCTTTAAATGAAGTAAATGCAAGTAGAATTCTAATAGCTTCAAGTCTACCTACAAAGGCAAAAGTTTATCGAAATCAATACCTTCCTATTGATTATACCCTTAAACCACTAGTCTTACTTTGTTTCTTACCACATTGCCACTTTTATCTAGCTTGTTTCTAAAACCTATCTAGTGCTAATCATTAAATGATCCTTAGGTGCAAGAACTAGGGTCCAGACTTTGTTTCTTTCAAACTAATTCAGTTCTTCTTGCATTGCCATAATCCAAGCTTCTTCTTTGAGAGCTTGATCAATATTTGTAAGATCAATTTAAGAGAGCAGTGCAAGATTGCTGATATTGTTTCTGAAAGAAGATCCAGTTCTAACTCTTGTAGAGATCTCACAAATGATCAATTCATTGGGATGAGAAGAATGTTACTTTCATTCCTTTGGAAGTTAAGAAAGTTGCTGAGAAAGGTGTTGAGAAGGTTGATGATTCTTCTTAGCAGCTTTCTCATCTTGCTCTTTAGACTGTTCTTTCTCATCTCTCTTATCTTGGGGTTTCTCATTGATATTCATCTGTTCCATTCCATCTTCTAGGTCTACAATTCTTCTTTTCTCATCAAGAGGATTAGTTTCATTGAAAACAACATGCATACTCTCTTCCAAAATTAGTGTTCTAGTATAATAAACTCTACAAGTTTTAGAAGATATTGTGTAACCAAGAAAAATTCCTTTATCAGATTTGGAATCAAACTTTCCTAATTGATCTTTGTTCTTTAAAATGAAACATTCACATCCAAAAGCATGAAAGAATGAAATGTTGACTTTTCTTCCTTTCCACAATTCATATGAGGTTTTCTTTAATATTAGCCTTATGGAAACTCTGTTCATGATATAAAAAGAAGTACTTACAGCCTCTACCCAAATATATTTTGGCAAATCAAAATCACAAAGAAGAGTCCTAACCATCTCCTGTAGTGTATGATTTTTCCTTTTCACAACCCCATTCTATTGAGGAGTTATTAGACAAGAGAAATTGTTCACTAACCTATTTTCATCGCACATAGTTTTGAACGAAATATTTTCAATCTCTCCTCCATGATCACTTCTCACAAGAACACGTTAATCCACTTAAGAATGTTATAGCTATAATTCAACATTTCAATATAGTTTGTTAATCATCAAAACAAATAAAAAGAATTAACTTAAAAGGGCTTTAAAGCTTTCAAACTCCCTTACAAATAAACATATATGGATAGTGCATTGTGCAAACATCGCATTTTACCTTGGCTAATATACAACTTTTCAAAAATAACAAAAATCATGAAATGTTAAAATAAAGAAAATAAGTTATTCCTAAAACTCAAATTTCAAGCTATTTTACACAATAATTAGATTTATATGAAAAAACAAGAACAAAAATAATAAAAAATTTAAAATGTTGAAATATTAAAAATAATAGATAATTTAAAAGAAATCAAAAGTCAAGTTCCTTTGGCCCAATTTCAATCACATGCTCATTTTTACAATTTACATTTCATTAATCTAAATAAAAAATTCCTTGCCTACTTTAACCAAAAAGTGTCCAAAATCTGTGTTCGATTATCCATCCAACTTAGTTTTTCTTTGACCCAATCTTTAATTCAAACCCATTTTTCCTAAACTAATTGCGCCTAAGACCATTTCTTCACAACATACAAGTCGATTTGATTTTTATCCAAACCACACCCATTTACTCTAAGTGACGATTCACTACACACCATCATTACATTTTTACTCATTCCATCACAGCACCACATATGGCCAACAAGCATTGACAAGAATAGAGGCATCATAGTTTTGGGGAGGGGATCATTTTGAGCTAGATGAGAAACTTTTGATTCTGGTTACAAAAAGTAAAAAAGAGGGAGAAGAATGAAAGGGGAATCATTTTGTAATGGACAGAGCACATTGGGAGTAAGAAACAGCTAGGAGAGCATGAGGGACACAAAAAGAACACGTAGAAAAGAGACAAAGAGAGCAGGCAACATGGGAGGGAAGAAAACCCAAAAAAAAATGAGAGCATGAAAAAAAGAGAAAGAGAATAGAGGAAGGCAAGAGAGAGTGTTGAGCTGATTTTTTTGAATTAGCCAAGGAATCAGCTAACTTAATTGAATTGCATTAAATGATTCCTACGATAAGGCAATACGTTAAGGAAGGTGAAGTTAGCAAAAACACAAGAAGGGAGGTTGAATTATGTTTCTTTTATATTATATTTCTCTGCAAATATAATCACCTTTCTCAAACCTTTATCAAATATAAATACTTGGAATTGAGAAAGTTCATAGATAGCACACGTTAAAGTTGAGAAGGTTCAACTTTTTCAGCTATATTAAATAATGCTAAATGCACAGTAATATTGTAAATCAGTTCTAGATATCTTTTAGAACAAATTTGAAACTTATAAATCAAATGTAACATTCTAAAAGTGATTTAGGTTAAATTTAAACTTGTAGAAGCTTCAGTTTCAAACACTTGAGTTAGTTGAGCAGTTCTTTTAGTGAAAGAGATGAATGTTGACTCAAACTAAATCATCCACTGAATTCGAAATAAGCACCGAACTAAAAGTAAAGTGAGAAATAAGGAAGAAGAGAGCTTAACATTGAAATTTATATTGGTTTACCCCAAATCACGTGGGTTATGTCCAGTCCCTAGGTCATCGCTGATATTTTCTACTATAAAACTAAGTATTCTTTTATCTCTAGCCTCTCCAAGCTCTTACACGAGTATTCTTTCTTCAACACTAGCCTCTCCAGGCTTAAAACCGAGTAGTCCTTCTTCTGCACTAACCTCTTCCAAACTAGACAGCACTATAGTGACTAGCATAATTTGCTAGCTCACTTTCAATTTCAGTAAATTAGATATTACAATAAGTTTTTTGTAATGGGATGCTCTCAAAAACACTCAAGGAGTGGATTTACACGAGTCACAGAGCAACACAAATACCTACAATATGATTGACAAGGATAAGCTCAAGTAGGTACATATAGAAAAGATAAGAAAAGTGGTCTCCGAGGTTCACTTGTATTTTTTAGTTTTTAGCTAGTCAAATCTTCAAACCTTTGAATCTTTGAGTTGAAATATTTATATAGTCTTTAAGAACCAGCCGTTATAGTTTTGGAGTAGTCTGTTACCCACTGGACAGTTACTTACTGTTATAATAGCTACTTTCAAATGACTTAGCATTCGGGTACATTTTGTCTATTTGTAACTTGAGAAGCTTCTGTGTGACTATTCTCAACTCTAACTTTTTCAGCTTTCTCAATTAATTTTCTCAAGTCTTGACTCTTCTTAATTTGATTTCTCTTAGCTTGTTTGATGATATATTGTCATACTTTGAAGAGAAATCTTGCTCTTGAACATCTTTCAGACTTCAAATCTTATCTTCATGAGATCTTCAAGCTTTATCATATTTAGCCATAACCTTTCTCAAGTTCCAGACGCTGGCTTTATACATCAAATTTCTCAAGTCTTCCTTAACTCTTCTCACTAAGTTTTGGTGATCCTCCAGCCATTTAATGATTTTTCACATCTACAATCTTTAGGTCTGCATGTTAAAACTTAAAAGAAAATCTCACAAGAACACGTTAATCCACTCTAAAAGTGTTAAAGTAAAAATCTAGTATTTCAACATAGTTTGTTAATCATCAAAATCAAATAGAAAGAATTAACTTAATAGGGTTTTGGAGCTTATTGTTCTCCTTTATAGAAGGGACTCTATTCCTCAGTTATAGGTCCCTAAGCTACTAAAGAAAATACTAAGTTGAGATTTGGCTAACAATTACAGTTAGTAAAAGCTAATAAAACTTAACTAAGGCAAGGAAAATTGTAAATAAAGCTATAAAGTGAAGGCATAAAGGTAATTGTAATGTAAATAGTTTGATTGATTGAGTGTTAAGTGTTTTACAATGAAGTACAAAATGACCATTTATAGCACCTAGGCTAGCCAATAACTATGCTTAGCCCATTTGCTATGTTCTTCCTTACTTTTCTTCATGTTTCCATTGATTTGTAGTAATAGCCAATGTTTAGGGAAGCTATTTAGCCATGTCAACTATTTGGCCATGTCAGCTTGTTCTTCCTTCATTTTAGGAGTTAGATGTACATCCTCAGCTAACGTGATGACTACCATACTAGTTGAGCTTCTTCTCTTATCCCTATTTTTGTGGGATTTTGATACTCTAATATTTCTAAGGTGGTTATTAATGCTTGACTTGGTCAAAACCTTTCCAAATGCTATGTTAAGTAGCTGACTTGTTCCTTCTACCTAAAAATGGATTTGATCCAAATGTAGGCTCAATTAGCCCCTTAAGTCTAACTCGTGCATGTCCTAGTCATTTATACACTTGCTAAAAAAACATGGCGTAGGGTTAGCTGATTCCTTAGCCCAATTTAGCTGATTTTAGTGATGCTTAGCTAATTTTTGCATAATAAAACTCATCTAGTCCATATTTGCCTTCATTTTTGGACTTGACTTTCTTTCAAGCCTATTGTAGACGTGGCTCATTATTACAGTGTACAAATTTGACTTATCAACTAGGTCATTAGCTAAATATCAAGAACTTTAGACTAGTTCAATCGAACATAGCCTAAATGCTTTGATCCAGTCCATTCTGTTATTTTTCGGTGTTAATACTTTGCCCTCTACATCCTTTAGCTGATGAACATGTGAAGAAGCTAAAGTGATGTACTTTTGAGAGATCCCAACCAAAACTAAGAAGAAACAAGGTAAAATGAGCTATGGGCTAACCTTCATACTTGAAATTCGTGCTACTATATCATCAGCTGATGTTGCATAACCATTTAATTCCCAAAATTGGGAAGACTCCCCAGTTATGGAATTAACTAACTTAGGGATGTCCTTTTCCAAGTCTATTGAATCTCCAACTAAATCAGAAGAAATCCCTAACCTGAAAGCTTTTCAAGAAGTATCTACTGTGCCAGCCTTGGTTGTCACTGCATTTGCTGCCACTGTTGACAAGCTTGCTAGAACTAAACCTGTGCCATTAGTAGTCATTCCCTCTCCCCCAAAATGTTGCATCCTATCTAGTATTTTGTTTTATTGAATAAATCTCCTGGCTAGACATTCTGGGAGCATTTGAAATGGGTTGTTCTTCTTATGACTCTGCATTTTGAATTCCCTCCTAGCTGGAAGGACAATAATGCTTCAAGTATTTCCTATTGATGCATCTCCAAACTTTCTACTTAAGCTTAAAGTTCGCTATAGCTGACGAATTTTTAAGATGACTAATCAACTCTATCCTCTAATCATTGGCTGTTAGTTGCTGATTAATAGCTGCAACAAGTGGACAGAAGAATCTTTGATCAGCTGATGCCTTAAATCTTGAAGCCTGCTGAGATAGATCATTTGCTTCTTCATTCTTCTCCCTTAGAACATGCATAATTATTACATTGGCAACTTGCTGAAGAAGAGTTAGCCGTTTCATAATAATGCAGTAAGTTAGGATTGTTGCCCTTGTATTCTCTAGTTAACTGCCTGATGACTAGTTGAAGGTTTCCCATAGCTAGGATAAATTGAGCCTTCATGAATATTAGCAATTGAAGTTCAATTACTGGAACCTTATACTCACAACCCAAATTCAAGGGCCATGACTTGTGTATAGATTGGACTAGTCAAAGTAGACATATACCAAATAATGAAAAAATACTTACAATTCTATAGAAAATAAGGTAGACTCCCATGAAAAATTATCCCAAAAAAATACAAACGGATAGTATCAAAGCATAATTTCCATATGTAATTATCAATTTCATATCATTGGATGATTATAATCTTGTTTCAAACTTGCTTAGGCAATATAAATACAAAAATCATGTAATATAGTTCACCACACAAGGACCTCAATAAACAGTAACGAAATTTAACAAAATAAGGCATACACAAGTGTGGATCTTGCCAATAGACAACTAAGCAACTCTAAATTCACAAAAAACATTAACATCTCCTTGTTTACAAAAGCATATAAATTACAAGGAATCTAAACATGCCAACTTGGATCTTTTAGATATTCAAGTTGATATTTTTAAACCAATTCATCCTTCACAAGGACTTTTTAGATATTTTATGGTTTTAATAGATGCATCTACAAGATGGTTGCATGTGTGCTTATTGTCGTCTCCTAGCCTAGCGTTTGTGAGATTACTTGCTCATATTATTCAATTAAGAGCACGATTTCTAGATAATTCAGTTAAGACAATTTGTTTTGGTAATTCTAGTGAGTTTACATCTCAAGCTTTTAGTGATTATTGTATGGCCATTGGTATTAATATTGAACATCCTATTGCTTATGTTCATTGCACAAAATGGTTTGGCATAATCTTTTATAAAACACCTCCAATTGATAGTTAGACCATTGCTTATAAGAACAAAACTCCCAGTTGTTGCTTGGTGGCATGCTATTTGTCACGACTCAGCTTCAAGCTGTGACTAGCGCATAGACTGAGCTAACTCAAGATTCATATAGTTTGGCAAGCCTAGCATAAAGGAACCTAATCATACAGTTATAAAGGTCAAATTAGGTCTATAGAAAATCCGGTAGTCTCCTTTAAAAATGAATTAACCAAAAATTTAACATAACCTACAAAAACTTTAATAAATCTAGTATATCACTGGGTAGATAAATAATTATGTATATATCCAATTTCAACTATTCACCAAGACAACTATAGAAGTACTACATCACTATGAACAAAATCAAAAGAATACACATGCAATTTTATCCCTATACTTGCAAAATATTGGAGTCCATGGCATCGTAAGCTACCAACAAAATGGAGGCCTACCAAAAGACAAACACACCTTGGAGAGAGACTATAAATCCTAGGAACCAGCTACTCGATCACCTGTCTATTTGAAGGGTTAAAATGAAAGGAGTGAGTCACACATGCTTAGTGAGGGCATAATAAACACAGTGAATATGCAGATGAAACAAGTACAAGAACACGTGTTTGATATCAAAGTAATTAAAAAACACTAATTTAATAAAGTAAAGCTCATAACATTAATATAATGATTCTTTCCTTTGCCAAAATATACGTAAGCATAAGTTTCCCAAAAAGTCAACCATGTGGTTTTCCAGAAAAACCATAATACAAGTTGGAGACTCAAATCCACCCAACAAGTCAAATCTTATAGTCATCAAAATCCAGGAGCCTCGCTTCACCTAGCAAAAATCTCATCGCTAAGGTCCACTCAGCCTACAACCATGTAAAATGTTAAAAGTATGCTCACCCAATAACGAAACAAGTATCATCTCAAGTCAGTGGCCTCGCCTCATACTGCACAAATCTCATAGTTAAGGTCCACTCACTTTACAACCACGTAAAGGGGCCAAGAACCTGCTCATCTAATAGCCAAATAAATATTATCTATATATCTACTATGTGCATATAGGCTATTATATCTCTTTGCTAATGGTAAACAGTGTTTTAACAAGGAACCATTGTATTGAGAAACTGCATAAATTTAAGGTTTGTTTTGATATAGATTTGGTCCAAATTATGATTAATTTTATGATTTTTTGTTTAGATTTGTTTAAGATTTCCTTCCAATACAGTCTCTACTTCTTTTTTATGTTTCCAAGTATTTAGATGATGTTTTGAGCTAAAACCTTGGAAGATTAAAGTGCTTGGAGTCAACTTTAAAATGTTTTATCACGTGTTTCATGACCTTTGCAGAGTATTTTGGAGTTATCTTAAGCTATAGGCGTTAAAATCATATGATTCCAAAGCCTATGGTAATCAAAGATAGAAAACCACAACTTTCAATTGAACATAAAGTCTAATTCTGCTTGTAGAGGAGTACATAGCCTGGTCATGTCAGAGAGCTACTTACAGGCCGAGCCATGTAATGGTTTGTATTATGCGTAAAATCCTCAAATTTTCTAGAAAGGTGCATGGACTTATTACATGATTGTGTCTACAAAGGATGTAGAACTTCAAAGAATTACCTAATATAGGAGGTACTAAAGCTGGTGGATTACCTAAGTTTTGCTTGATCTGCTCAAAAGTCGCTTGTTGTTCCTCCACCCAAACAAACTTTTCAGCTCTTGTCAACTTCAGCAAGGGTGAGAAAGTTTTCATCTTCCCAACCAAATTGGCAATGAATTTTCTCAAGAAATTGATTTTTCCAATTAGTCTCTGTAATTCCAGCTTATTGCAAAGTTGTCTCACTTCCAGAACTGCCTTGGCCTTGCTTTTATCTACTTCAATTCCTTGCTTATGGACCAAAAAGCCAAAAAAGTTACCAGCTGAAACTCCAAAGGCACATTTAGCCAGGTTCATCTTCAAGTTATGAAACCTCATCCTTTTGAATGTTTGCTCCATATTAGCTAAATGTTGATTAAAGTTTTCTGACTTTACCACCACATCATCGATGTAGATTTCTATACTTTTACCAATTAACTCATAGAAGATAGCATTCATCGCACTTTGATATGTGGCACCTAGATTCTTCAAGCCAAATGGCATTACTAGCCATTCATATATACCCAATGCATTTAGGCAACGAAATGCAGTTTTGTGTATGTCTTCCTCAACTACAAAAAATTGGTTATAGCATGAGTAACCATCCATAAAAGTAAGGATTCCATGGTTGGCTGCCGCATCAACCAATATATTAGCTAACGGCATGACATATTCATCTTTTGAGGTGGCTAAATTCAAGTTCCTAAAGTCTATGCAAATCCTGCTTGCCCATTCTTCTTGATGACTAGAACTATGTTAGAAACCCATTCCACATAGCTGGCTATGAGCACAAAACCTGCCTTCAATAGCTTTTCCATCTTTTCTTTGATCTTTGGCATTAGTTCAGGATTAAACCTCCGAATTGGTTGTTTGTGAGGTTTGAATCCTTCCTTAATTGGCAAACAATGCTTGACTAACTGCTTTGATAGTCTTGGCATCTCATGGTAGTCCCAAACAAAACAGTCTTTGTATTGTTTGATAAGATCAACTGGTCAATTTTTGTCTCCTTCAGCAAGTAAGCCACTAACTTTGGTTGGCCTCGGCTTCTCTATTGTCCCCAAATTGATCTCAAGCAAAGGATTTGGGCCTCAACGTTTGGCGCTTCCCTCCTGATTAGAAAGTCCAACTCAACAGCTAGTAATTAGCCTGTCAGCTATTCTGGTTCATCTTCTTGCCCTTTAAGTGGGGTTAACTCTTTAATCCTAGTCTTAGCTATGAACAAATCTAGCCGATGCAGGATGCCCTTGTAAAATTAAAGTTTCTTATCCATAAACAACTTGTGAAATAAGTTGTAAGTCTGATTTAGTTGACTAAGCCTGAATTTTGAAACCTTGAAAAGTTAAATTACAAGACTTAATTGAGTCAAATTCATAATCAATAGGAACCTTGATTGGCTCCAATTATAGTGAGTAGAATATAGCTTTTGCCATTTTGACATCAGCTGTGAATGGGCTTTGATCAGCTGATACTACTTCAACTTTGTCACCTTCCCAAAATACAAGTAGCTAATGAAGTGTAGAAGGAACGCATAGATTAAAATGGATCCAATCTCTCCCTAGCAACACAGAATAAGAAGGCTTAGCATCCACCACAAAAAAAGTTGCATTTGTGGTTCTGGTTTCCACTGTAATATCAGTTACAAGCACTCCAATAGTTACTGTGGCTTTTCCAGTAAAATATGTCTTCTTCATGTTGGTAGTGATTAGATCTATCTTAGTCTTCCAAACCTTTTTTAAAGTAGCCATGGGCATGACATTAAGCATTACTTCTCCATCTATGAACACTCAATTAATTGGCATGTCATTGATGTGAGCTTTAATGTACAAAGGCTTGAGATGTTTTATCATAGCCTTTGTTGGCTTTTCAAACTTCATAATGGTTGGCTTAACTTCTTCTTTATTGTCAAGCAGGGTGGCCTATTCAGCTTCTCACACAAATACATCTTCTTCTAGCCTATCTACTTTGTTTGCCTCAGCCATGAATTCACTTGGCAGAAATATGATGACATTAACTGTGGCAGTAGGCTTAGTGGTATCAAACTCCATTAAATCATCTACCTCTTCATCCACATCAGCTGCTCCTAGTGTATCAGCTGACTCACGTGCTATACTTCTTTTCTCACCATAGTCTTCATCTTAGTTAACATTTTGACCATCTGTTTTAGTTTCTAAGTTGTCCTCTACATCTGCCTCCTCCTTTTCTGAGTACACATCAGCTGAGTTGGTGGGTTTGGCTGAGAAGACTTCCCGTTCACATATTTGTTGAGAAACCACTAGCCTTTTGCTACGTTGGCTCTTAATTTGATCATCTTCTGAGGCTTCAACTGTTCATCATTACTAATGGTTATTCTTCGAGTCGAGATGCCTTCTTCAATGTTGAATTCAGCTACTCTTCTCTTTCTTTTTGGGATTGGCTCATCATCTATTTTGGGCATTTGCAACCTGTCAAACATGTTATTCTTCCTTCTTGGGCTTAGCTTGCTGTTGCAGGTTGGAAACTGCAGCTTATTAAAAGTATTAGGTTTGTGGATTGTTCAACTGCTTAAGCTGTGTAGCATGTTGCCCCTTAAGTTTATTAACATCATTAGTTAAACTTATCCCTTTAACTTTCCACTATTTTTGCATCGGTTGTTTCCACTTAACCCCATTAGGTTCGGGCTTAGTGGTAAGCCAAATGCAGATACCATGTTGGTAGAAACAATTGGGAAAGGATCGATACCTATTGTCATCTCAGCTATGCCTTTGTCAGCTAACCTGAATCTTCTATCCTCTAAGGCTTTCTTAATAGAATTTCTAAAAGTCAAAAAATTGTTAGTAGCATGACTATAGGAACTATGCTACTTAAAATATCTTTTATTCTTTAGCTCATTAGCTCAAGGGATCTTGTGCCCATAATATATTTTGATTTGTTGATCCATCAGTAGATAATAAAAAATTTGGTCAGCTTTGGAGATGTCAAATAGATAATCTTCTTTGTTTTCCACTTTAACCACCTCCTTGCCCTTTGATTATCTAAGGGCTGGACAAGAACAAGGCTTTCATCTCAAAATCTCAATAGCTAGAATATTACCTAATTGGTCTTCTTGATGCTCGATTATTTCACCTAGATCAACATAGTCAACAATTGAGACAAAATGTGAACCTTTCCCTCCCTTTTTGGCTCATTTTCGCTCCTTTTCCAAGATGAATTATTCAATTCGAAAAGCTTTGGAAGCCAACTAAGTCAAATCTGAGGATTCTTGAGTAATCAGCTTTTCCCTTTGTTGATGAAGCATGTTCCCCAAAGTAATAGTGCATATTTAGCTTCTAGAAACTGCAAAAGACATCTACTCCTCAGCTTTTTAAACCTTTTAAGGTACTTAGCTATGAGTTCATCCACTTGCTACTTTAGATTCATGAGATCAACTACTGTGATCTTTAGCTAAGGCTTGTAGAATTAATCATGGAACATTTTTTCAATGTTTGTCCAATTCTGAACAGAGTTAGGTGGCAAAGAAGTTTACCAAGTGAAAGTAATTTTAGTTAAAGATAAAGGGAACAATTAAAGTTTATAATACTTATTCTCATTTGCCTCACCATATTGGGTAGTAAACCTACCAATATGTTTGACGATAAACTTACCATCCTCGCCTGAGAAAGTAGCAAATTCAAGAGTTTTAAAACCTTTCGACAAGGGCATGGCTCTGTCCACCCATTCAAGATATGACTTTTTTGTAAATTGACCTGTCAATAGGCCTCAGCTCCATGCTAAAGTGCCTCCTAATTGTCTTAGTTATCATGTTGGGATCAATCAGCTGAGGTACAGTAGGTCATAGCTCTACTGTTACTGGTTGATTCGCATTTGGCATCTACAAGACCTGTTTGTCTTGGTGGTATTGGAGGCATTTGATTCATTTTCTGATAAATTGGCTAGCCTGGCGTGTTTGGGTACATTGCCTGATTATCTGAAAAAAGTGGAATTGAGTTCCATGGCTACTCTCAAGTAAAATATCTGTGCACCCTGTGCAGAGTTCCTCGCATTGGGAGAGGAACTTGGTTTACCTAGTGAAAAGCTGGTTGTTCTGGGGTTAATAGGAACATTGGCTGATTAGCTACATGAGGTGGAAATGTGTTCCAAGGCTGCTCTGCTGCGTAATCTCTAGGTACCCTGAATTCAGTACCCTAAACACAATCATGGGATATGGTAGGTCCTATAAAGTCCCTTGAATTGGATACTATGGGATAACACTAACAGCTGATGATTTAGCTTAAATATAAGGCAAGCTAAGACTACCTAAAGGTATTTGAAGGTCTTCTAGCCATCTGAACTTATCGATACTAAAAGACTAGTTGTACAACAGGTTCAACTGATACTTGGCCTCCAAGGTTCACTAGAGTGACTATAAAGAGGACAATTTGCACAAGATTGGCTTGCTGAAAATTTAAAGATGATGAAGAATGTTCCTTCAACTATTGTGAAGCTCTCTGTTCTTGCTTGCAAACATTGTGCACCTCGTTGTGAACTGTAGGCTTGACAAATTTAGCCAACTGTAGAGACATTTGATACATTAAGTCGTTAAGACCTATGTCAATCTACTAACGAATGAAAGAAGTTGTCATAACTATCAGCTAATTATGTTTAGTACCGTCTTCTAGTGTAGTTGGAGCCCACAATTACTAGATTTGTTGGTTGCAAAGATGGTGTAACTAGAATCAAAGTCATGGCAGGTTGAAAAATCTGAGGATCACTAGTTTTACGATTACCATTCTTCTTAGCAACTGATTGTGTAGGATTTATTTACCTTTAACTCCTACCAAAACGCAATTGCATGTGCCAATTGAAGTCATGATCAATGTGTACAAACCTCTAAAGAAGCCTGTTCTTTGGTCCTATCAAGCGTACCAAAATGATGTGTTGAGAATATTTTTTCAAATTAACCGAGGAATCAGCTTACTCAATTGAATCACATCAAATAATTCCCATGATCAGGTGATACGCTAAGGTAAGGACTTTATACCTCAGCTGTAGGTCTCTAGGCTACTAAAGAAAGTGCTTAGTTAAGATTTGGCTAACAACTACGATTGGTAAAAGCTAATAATACATAACTAAGACAAGGGAAACTGTAAATAAAGTAAAGCAAAGTAAAGGCATAAAGATAATCGTAATGTAAATGGTTTGATAGATTGAGTGTTGAGAGTTTTACAATGAAGTACAAAATAACCATTTATAATGCCTAGGCTAGCTAATAACTACCCTTAGCTCAATTGCCACATTCTGCCCTGCTTTTCTTCATACTTCCATTGATTAGCAGTAATGGCCAATGTTCATCGAAGTTATTTGGCCATGTCAGCTTATTCTTCCTTCATTTTAGGAGTTGGAAGTGCTTCCTCATATAATGTGATAACTATCAAACTAGTTGAGTTTCACCCATTATCCCTATATTTGTGGGATTTTGATTTTCCAACAGTTTTGAGGTGGTTACTAGTGCTTGACTTAGTCAAAACCCTTCAAATGCTATGTTAAGTAGCTGACTTGATCCTTTTGCCAAAAATATAATGGATTTGATCCAAAATGTAGGCCTAATTGGGTTTTTAAGCCCAATTTGTGCATGGCCTAGTCATTTACATACTTACCTAAAAAACATGGTGCAGACTCAGCTGATTCTTTAGCCCAGTTTAACTGATTTTGGCTAAACTTAGCTAATCTTCGCCCAATAAACTCATTTGGTCCACATCTACCTTTATTTTTGGACTTGACTCTCTTTTAAACCTATTGTAGATTTGGTCCATTACTATAATGTGCAAATTAGTTTATCAGCTAACTCATTTGCCTAATATTAGGAACTTTAGACCAATTCAGCCTACCATAGCCGAAATGCTTTGATCCAGTCAATTTTGCAATTTTTTGGTGTTAACAGAGAGAAAATTACAGAGAAAAGAGAGTGAAGTGAAATGGCAGAAGCTCTTGCAACTATATAACCACCATGGTCACCTTCATGCATACCCAAAAGAGCAACCTATCTTTACCATTAACATGAACCTCCATCTTTGACCCTTTAAGGTCTAAGCTCTATAAACAACACCACACTCTAGAAAACAGAGCCATCTTCCATTCCTCTCATGCACACCATTCACAAAACCTCACATAACAACCCAAATCATTCTTTCAACACTACTACCCAACCCCTCTATTGCAACTCCATTGAAAGGACCACACGGCTAAGGTTAGGGGTATCAAAATGGGCTAGGCTTGATAGGTTGGCCTGAATAACCCAATGAATGAGCTGGGCTAGGCCAGCAAAAATTGCATTTTTCATAATTCTGGCCCGACCCGGCCCAGGCCAAAAATATAGCAACTCGAAGCGGGCTGGCCCAAAAGCCCAAAAATTAAAATAAAAAAAATAAGCTATCCAAAATAGTTTTTTTTTTCATTAGTTTAAATATGGTTTAAATTATCCAAATTTAAGGCCCAAGCCCAAAGTAACCAGAATTTCCTTCCATTATTATTTCATTTTATTTTTTATGCTGAAAGTGAAACCTTATCTTCCTAATGACATTGAGGAGGGACTAGGTAGGGGCATAGCAGAGCAGGTAGCAATCTAAGAGACTAAGACTCTGACTCTGATTGAAGACCAAAGAAAAGACAAAAGTTGAAAAAAATACCAAAGAATAATTATAAAATTGAATTTTTACCTTCACTTCACAGAAGTTAGAAACCTAAGCACCAAGCGAAAATGAAAAAAAACAAGATGAACTTGACTCCTTGATCTTAAGCAACAAAAAAAAGGAGCAATTTGTGCTTGCATGACAAACAATAGGAAAGGAGGACTAGAGAAGCAGCGCGCAGGAGCAAGAGCAGCAAAGTAGCATGCATGCTTGTACATTCACAAAATCATCGCACCAGAGCAGGAGCAGCTTGCAACAGACGACGACAGCACAATGGACGACGGCACCATCTACACAAAAGTGTGTAGCGGATGATGGCACTATCAACACAGCACCAGCTAGCAATGGACGACTTCACCACTCTCTAGTCACAGGTCCTTGTCTCTTTTTTTATGTATGTATTTTTTTTGGGTAACATAGATCTAAATCATTTTTTGTTCATCACAGTTCTGAATTTAAGCAGTGATATTTTCACAGGTGTTTATAATGATATTTTCTTTCCTTTATTTTTATAATATGTTATAATTTTTTTCATTGTCACTGTGATTATAATTAGTTAGATTTCTCCTATTTTAGCTTTATCAAAGTCTTTATATTTTTGTTCCTTTAGATCTTTTCTAAATATATGCCTATTATATTGTCAATGGTAAACATGATAATATATGCACTGTTAAGAGAGATTTATTTTGTTCTAACTCAATTTTAATTTGATTTGACACGCAATTTGAAGAGATTACATGAAAATGAGCAATAATGTTGAAGATGATTGTCAAATTTTGGAACAATATAACTCCAAAACAATTGATACTGAGAGTTCTAAACCACAAAAGAAAAAGACTAAAAGAAATACCTCTGATGCTTGGAAATATTTTGATAAACTTAATGTGGGTGAGTATGGAAAAGAAAAGTGTAAATGTAAGGCTTGTGGGAAAGAGTATAGTTGTTCAAGTAAGGGGGGACCTCTCACCCAATTCGCCACATTCCCCAAGTGTCACATGATTCCAAAATTTGATGATGTGGGTGACGTGAACTGTCGAATTCACTCAAATTAACCAGGCTTATAAAGAAATTTGTAATATAGGATAACCTGAATCATCTCCCAAGAAATTTTGCATAGGACTAAATCACTCAATTGAAAAATAGAACAATAAACAGGGGGGTTTTAATTCGATTGAAATTAAAGCAAGAGATAAAATGAAATTAACAATTTAAAAGTAATCAATCCAAAATTGAGGTTTCAAGGACATCCGTCATTTGATAAAGAATTACTGAATTTCATGGTTAACCCTAAACAAATTGGAATCCCTGCATTCATATAGGAACCCTCTCTACTAGACAATCACCTTGTATTTAATCAAACACTTGGTGCGTTCACTCATGCCATCGCACAATGTTCACTTCAACCTGTTTTGATTTTAAGTCCCTTGGGTTAATCAACCTAAATATTAAATCTAACATTTAATTCCTTCCCCTGGATGATCAAAATACAAAAATCATGGACAAACCTCATCTGCTCAAATTCAATGTACACAATCATGTTGCTTAATTCGAGTAAAGGGGGAAGAGAAACAGATTCAGTTCATGGAGAGCACGGGTCCTCTGGATCTGACGGCAGAATCCTCAACTCATGGGTTGATTAAAAGGAAAGTTAGCCTACCATGGCTGAGCACAAATAAAAAATGAAAAAGAAAGAAAAAAGAAGAACAAGAAGAACAGAAGAGAGAAAAGAAGAGAGGCGTTAGATCTAAAATTTCCCAATTGTCAAAGCTACTGTTCGTGCTGCCCTAATTTGCTGTTTTAACCTAAACTAAACCGAATCAGGGGCTCCAAAACCGGCCCAAATTAAAACATAACTAATGGCTTTGGTCCTAGATAATTTGGGCTCCTAATTACAAAGTTATGCTTAATTAACTAAACAAAGCTCCAGAATTCTGTGACTGACTTTGGCTTCAATTTTGACTACCTTCTTGTCTGAATTTGGCCTTCAAGCCTCTAATACCATTTGTAACTCTTTGAGTTATCTGCAAAACGAAATAAGAATTAGGTTTACTCGAATACCTAGAACAAAAGTTATGATTAAAATACTGGAACAATGTAAATATAGAAAATTATCACGAAAATGAATTAAATCCAATTAAAGCCCCAAAGTCCAATTTAGACCAAAAAAACCATTAATTACACACTAAACAGCCCTAAAATCATTAATCAAATGTAACAATTAAGTGTGATAAAATTCAATTATCAAATGCCCCCACACTTATCCTTTTGCACTCCTGGGCAAAATTTAAAACTCAAAACAAAACTAAAGAAATGATAAAACAAAGATAAAGACTAAAAGATAAACCTCTCCTTTCTAACAATTGTCAAGAATGCAAAACTTGAACAAGGAACACAAAACTTCAAAAGATCAACCAATCATGACAGAAATTTCTTCATCTCAAACTATAAAACATGGCAATCTCAATTGATGATGCTAATCACGCAAAATGGCCTCTCAAGGTATGCTCTCAATCAATCTCTCAAGTGTATAGGGTAGCAAGTGTATCACTCAAATTCCACTCAAGAAAATTACCCTACCATAAGCTTGCCCAAATTCTACTTCTCCACTACTCAAAACACATGCATGCACAAATCAAGAGGACTTATTTTTCAAGGTTGTAATGGGGCTATGGTGAAGGCATGGACAAGTTTGGAAATTAAAGGCTAAGCACCCAAGAAATTTAAAACAGCATTAGTCAAGAAAACACAAAGGTTTGTTCAAAAACTAACTAAGTGATGAAATGCACTTTTACAAACAAATCGCCCTTTTCAAGGAAACTCTTTTGCTTCCCCAAAACTCATTATTACACCAAATTTTTCTCAAATTGACATTTTTTTTTATTTTTTTTTTGTTTTTTCTTTTTTTTCTATCATATTTTTTTTTCAAATTTTTTTCTTCTAATTTTTTTTTCAACAATTCCACAATTACTTACACAAGCACAATGACCAAACTAATGCCAAATGATAACTAGCATCAAATACCTCCCCCCACACTTAAAATGTTACACGCTCTGGGCAACCCCCACACTTAAACACCACACTAAGGTGAAACCAATGCTCAATAAATTTTCAAGGTGCGGAATGAAATGGTTTTACACTTAGGCTTGTAATGTGGCTAAGATAAGGATGATACAAAAAGGCATGAAGGGGCTAACCAACAGGAATATAATGCAAGGGATGGCTATCTGGCCAAAAGTGGTAAATGAAAGAAAGAAGGCCTCTATCATATTTAGGCATGCCAGTGAAAAATGCAGTTTCAAAAAGAAAAAGGGCAAGTTCTAGAGAACAAAATCATGAGCAGAAGCACACAAGAAAGAAAGAATGGCAGAAAATAAATTCCATTTACACAGGCCCAAAATCTGACAAGGGTCAATACCAGCACGCAATCAGCATCACAAAATCAACTACCAAGTCAGATAATCTAAGAGTTGAGAAATTCAGTTCGACCAGAATAATCCATCAAAAACAAAAATATCCAAGTTAAAAACTATGTACATCTCAACAATTATCACAAGGAGGGTTCAGACTGTATTATTTACAAAATCCTGTTATTAACAATCAAAGTTGAAACTAAAAATGCAAAGAAAAGAAAAATAAAGAAAAGAGGAAGAAGACTCCCCATCCTCCTTAGGGAGGGTACGTGGCATCAGTGAGCCTAATTTCTGCCTCCACCGGCTGCTACTGGGGTCCCTCATAAAAATGCTTAAGGCGATGTCCATTCACTGTGAAAATCTTCCTGGTCAGCTCATCACATAGTTCCACTGCACCAAAAGGAAAAACATTAGTAATCACAAAAGGACCATCCCATCTAGATCTAAGTTTACCAGGCATAAATTTGAGACGAGAGTTAAACAAGAGGACTTTCTGGCCCACAACAAACTCTTTTCTCAGGATTTGCTTATCATGGAATGCCTTTGTCTTTTCCTTGTATAAAACGCGAACTCTCATAGACATCCAATCTAAGCTCTTCCAGCTCTTGCAATTGCAGCTTCCTCTCCACCTCCGACTGGGCCAAATTCATGTTGCATTGCTTAATGGCGCAATATGCCGGATGCTCCAACTCTACCGGAAGATGACATGCCTTACCAAAGACAACCGATAGGGAGACATCCCAATCGGAGTCTTGTAGGCAGTTCGATATGCCCACAAAGCGTCATCTAACCTCTTGCTCCAATCTTTCCGGTTAGAGTTAACAATCTTATGAAGGATTTGCTTAATCTCTCTGTTCGAGATTTTAGCTTGGCATTGATCTGTGTGTGGTATGCTGTGGCAACCTTGTGAATCACTTCATACCTCCGTAATAAAGCACCCATGCTTCGGTTACAGAAATGAGAGCCCTGGTCACTGATAATAGCTCTAAGAACACCAAACCTGCAGAAAATGTGAGACTTGACAAAATCTACAACCACAGCAGAATCATCAGTCCAGGTGGCTTTCGCCTCAACTCATTTTGAGACATAATCAACAGCCAGCAATATGCAAGTAAAACCATGAGAAACAGGAAATAGACCTATAAAATCAATACCCCAAACATCAAAAACTTCACAAAACAATATAGGTTGCTGGGGCACCTCATGCCTATGGGAAATACTCCCTACCCTCTGACAGTTCTCACATGACTTACAAAACAGATATGAATCATGAAATAAGGAAGGCCAAATAAACCAGAATCTAACACTTTCCTAGCAATTCTTTGGGGTCCAAAGTGACCACCATAGGCAGAAGCATGGCAAAAATGTAAAATGGAATGAAACTCATTATCAGCCACACATCTCCTGATTATTTGGTCATTACAAAATCTTCACAAATAAGGGTCATCCCAAATATAGTATTTAGATTCACTTTTCAATTTCAGAGTCCGGGCCCTAGTGGAATTAGCGGGTAAAATACCAGTAACCAAATAATTTACTAAGTCAGCATACCATGGAAGCTTACCTTGTAGTTGTAAAAGCTGCTCATCAGGAAAATCATCTAGAATGGGAGAGAGGTTAGAAGGATAGTGAGTGATCCGACACAAGTGATTAGCTACCCAGTTCTCTACTCCACTTCTATCCTTAATCTCAATGTCAAATTCTTGGAGTAACAACATCCACATTAGAATGAGTCGAGGCTTTAGCATCTGCCTTTTTTCAAAAGAAACTTCAAGGCTGCATGGTCAGAAAAGACAATCACCCTAAGTAACTAGCAGATATGACCTAAACTTATCAAGTGCAAAAACTATAGTCAAAAGTTCTTTCTCAGTGGTTGTGTAATTAGACTGGGCAGAATCTAAAGTCTTAGAGGCATAGGCAATGACATGAGGGGCCTTATTGACCCGCTAAGCAAGAACTGCACCAACAGCATAGTTGGAGGCATCGCACATCAAGTCAAATGGAAAAGAACAATCTGGTGACTGGATCATCAGAGTTGTGGTCAGGCAGCGCTTCAAATGATTAAAGGCCGACTTACACTCATCATCAAACACAAAATCCGTGTCGTGCTGCAGAAGGTTGGACAGGGGTCAAGCAATCTTACTGAAGTTCTGGATGAAGCGCCAGTAGAATCCTGTATGACTAAGAAAAGAACGCACTTCCCGCACAGACATGGGGTAAGGTAAACTAGAAATAACATCTATCTTTGCAGGATCTACCTCAATACCCTTTCTAAACACTATGTGTCCTAAAACTATCCCTGACTCAACCATAAAATGACATTTCTCAAAGTTCAACACAAGATTGGTCTCAATGCATTTATTCAAGACTCTAGCCAAACTACCCAAGCATGCATCAAAAGAAGACCCATACATAGTAAAATCATCCATAAATACTTTCATGCAGTCCTTTAAAAATTCAGAAAAGATGCTTACCATGCACCGTTGAAAGGTTCCAGGCGCATTGCAGAGTCCAAAGGGCATCCTTCTGTATGCAAATGTTCCAAAGGGGCATGTGAAGGTAGTCTTCTCTTGATCTTCAGGTACAATATGGATTTAGAAGTAACTTGAGTAACCATCCAAGAAACAATAGTGAGACTTGCCAGCCAACCGCTCCAACATCTGATCAATAAAGGGTAAAGGATAGTGATCCTTGCGGGTGGCCTGGTTGAGCTTCCGGTAGCCTATGCAGACTCTCCAGCTGTTTCTGAGCTCTTGTGGGAATTAGCTTATTTTTTTGGTTGGCCACTACAGTCACTCCAGACTTTTTGGGAACTACCTGAGCTGGGCTGACCCACTGGCTGTCAGAGATGGGGTAGATAATGCCAGCTTGCAGGAGCTTAATCACTTCCTTCTTCATCACATCCAGAATAAGGGGATTCAGACGCCTCTGAGGTTGCCTCACTGGCTTAGCACCCTCTTCCAATGAAATTTGATGCATGCACATGGAAGGGCTAATGCCAACAATGTCAGCTAAAGTCCACCCAATCGCCTTCTTATTTTCCTTCAATAATCTCAGCAGCTGCTCCTCTTGATCGGGTAGAAGGTTTCTTGCCACAATGATTAGCAGCTGCTCATTCTCCTCCAAGAAGGCATATTTTAAGTGATCAGGCAGAGATTTTAGCTCCAACTTAGGCAACTGCTCAGTAGAGGAAAGAAGCTTGGTGGGTTGCACCAATTCTGCAGCATGTACATCAGTTGGACCTGTAGTGCCTGAAAATAAATTCAAGAAAGCAGAACTTTACCCGGACTGCACAATGTTCACATCAGAATTAACATCAGCAGGCAAAGTCAGAATCACCAATTGAATCAGAATCACCATCACTATTTAATACATCACAAAAATTCGAAAAGCATGAAAAATTAGTGCAAATAGGGCACCGTTCATTATCAATACAATCACAAACAACAGTGTCATTAATAGATGCAAAATCTGGATAATCAACACACAATTCAGTATAAACATCATCAATCACATCAATGCACAAAACTGAATGCTCTTCCCTAGGATCTTTCATGGCGTCAAAGATATTAAAATGCACAAATACTATCACCAAATTCCATGGAAAGAGTATTAGAATGCACATCTATCTTAGTTTTAGCTGCTTTTCAAGAAAGGCCTTCCCAAGAATAATCGGGAGTCCACTGCTAGGAGATTCACCCTCCATCTCTAAAATGTAAAAATCAGTAGGGAATATTATTTCATTTACTTTTACTAAAACATCCTCAATCAAACCAGCAGGGTGAGCATTACTCCTATTAGCTAACTAGATAACAACACTAGTAGCACACAAAGAACCGAGACCAAGAGAATTATAAACAGATTCAGGCATAACATTTATGGAAGCACCTAAATCTAACATGCAATCATCAAATTTACAATTTTCAATTATGCAAGGAATAGTAAACGTCCCTGGATCTTTGCACTTCTCAGGCATGGGCTGGATGAGTGCTGACACATTCTGGCTCAAGCTCACTCACTCATTCCCCTTCAGTCGCCTCTTGTTGGTACATAACTCCTTCAGAAATTTGGCATATTTGGGAATCTACTTGATCACATCTAAAAGAGGGATGTTGACTTCAACTTTTCTGAAATGTCTCTAGGATCTCCTTCTCTTGTGCTTTCTCTGCTAACTTTTTGATTGAAGGGCTCTCTGAGGGAAAGGTAGAGGGATGGGGGTTTTAGACTCATCATTGCCTTGCTTCAATGTTTCAATTTTCTTAGCATCAGTCTTCTCCTTTTCTGGGGTTGGTTCAGCCTCAACTGCAGCTTGCTTAGGCTCTTCTAGTTGCTTGCCAGACCTTAGGGATATAGCACTGACATTCCCCTTCAGATTGGGAAATGTTTGTGAAGGAAGAAAGTTGTTAGATCCCTGGGGTTGGAGCTGGTTCAGTGATGTTGCTAACTGCCCAATCTGATTTTGCAAATTCTGAATGGAAGATTCAGCTCTCTGCTAGAATTGCAAACTGTTCGTTGCAAGCTGCTTCACCAAATCTTCGAGTGAAGGACCACTACTGGTCTGCTGTTGTGCTGGTGGCTGCTGTTGCACTGGTTGTGGAGGTGCAAACTGTTGAAAATTCTGTTTGTGCTGTGGAAACTACCTATGTTGGTATTGTGAAAAATTTTGCTAGTTCTGGTTCTGAATCTAGTTCTGATTCTAGTTCTGGTTTCACCTTAAGTTTGGATGAACTCTCCAGCCAGGATTATAGGTGTTTGAAAATGGATTATGTTGCTGCTGATACTGTGGCTTTCCAGGAAAGACTCTTGCTGCAGCTACTGATTGGTCTGGAGAGGTACCCTCTTGCAGAGTTGGGCAAGCATCAGCAGGGTGAAGTGGATCAGAACAGATACCACATGGTCTGCTTATCTGTGGAGTGGGAGACTGCACTGTTTGTGTCACTGCCAATTGCCTTACTAATGAGGTCAATTCATCTAGTCTATTTTTTAGTCTCTGTGTGGTCTGCACTGGACACTACTGTTGGTTTCTGGGCACTGTGATATTGGACTAAAGGCGCTTGAATTGAGAGCACCCCACTGTTGGTTGCTCTAGTGCCGAATTGTTGGGAATTAGCTACCATGTTTGCTATCAATTCTTTGGCCGTAATAAGTGTCTTATCAACTAAAGCTCCACCACTAGTTGCATCCACCATATTTCTGTCCATGGGTAACAAGCTTTCATAGAAATATACTATCAGCAACTGATCAGATATCTAGTGGTGTGGACAGCTTGCACATAGCCTCTTGAACCTCTCCCAGTATTTATGTAAATTCTCTCCATTTGCTTGCTTTATGTCACATATCTCCTTTCTGATTGCAGTGGCTCTTGAGGCTAGGAAAAACTTCTCCAGAAATAATCTCTTCATGTTGTTCTAGCTTCCAATGGATAAGGGTTGAAGGTAGTACAGCCAGTCCTTAGCTCCTCCATCTAGAGAGAAAGGAAAAGCTCTCAATTTAATCTGCTCCTCATCAATTCCTTGTGGTTTCACTGTGCTGTAAACCACATAGAACTCCTTCAAATGCTTATGTGGATCCTCACCTGCAAGACCATGAAACTTGGGAAGCAAATGGATAAGACCAGATTTAAGCTCAAAGTCAGCATCAAGATCAGGATATTGGATGCACAAAGGTTGATAGTTAACATCAAGTGCAGTCAATTCCTTTAAAGTTCAATTATCCATGCTCTCAGCAATTAATGAAACTACCACTAGAATAAGTAAAATCTACACTATTAGAAGAACTAGGACAACTAACAGATGGAACATAATCAGAATGCTCAATATGCTGAATATGCTCACACTCAGGATCAAGTTTAGTAACAATCCTATAACTTAGCCTAGAAGCTCTTCTAGCAACATGCAATGTTCTCTCTATCTCAGGATTAAAAGCAGACAGGTCATGTGCATTGCTACTACTCCTAGTCATATAACATAAGGCATAACAGGCAAAAATACTAACAGTATACAAAATATGTAAACTACACTAAGAAATTAGCCAAAATAAACTCAGAACATTATGAAATGATTTTTAAAAAATTATGGGACCACCACAGTAAAATTCTAAAATGTATTTTTGATTTTCTATAATTTTTTGGTAATTTTTTAAAAATTATGAAAATAAAAAAAAATAAAAAAGTGGTCTAAACGATGGAATTTGCAAAAAATAAGCTCACTCACCAAAGTTAGTCACTAACTTGGTGGTCCTGATCTATGAATTTTTTCCTAGCTACTGAAAAGTTTCCAGGGCAATCGAAGATAGTTGACAATGAAATGAGCTAAATACCCTTGACAAGAAAACTCATACCAGATGAAGGAATTTCAAGATTTTGACCTCAGATTAACTCCAACGGAGTTAGTTTTGCTCAGGATGGTGTATAAACTTTAGATACCAAACTTTAGCACCTAACTCCACAGGTTAGTCCAATTATGCGACACTTTCAATACTTTCGACACTACTAAACTACTCTACTCTACTCAAGTGTGGAATAAGGAACAAACTGAAACACAGCTACTCTACTCTAATCTACTGTTAATATGTGATAATTGAGATCAAAAGAACAATGCAAAAATTCCCCGGCAACGGCGCCAAAATTTGACGTGAACTGTCAAATTCACTCAAATTAACTAGGCCTATAAAGAAATTTGTAATATAGAACAACCTGAATCGTCTCCCAAGGAATTTTACATAGGACTAAATCACTCAATTGAAAAATAGAACAATAAACAGGGGGGTTTTAATTCGATTGAAATTAAGCAAGAGATAAAACGAAATTAATAATTTAAAAGTAATCAACCCAGAATTGAGGTTTCAAGGACATCCGTCACTGGACAAAGAATTAATGAATTTCATGGTTGACCCTAAACAAATCGGAATCCCTACATTCATATAGGAACCCTCTCTACTAGACAATCACCTAGCATTTAATCAAACACTTAGCTCGTTCACTCATGCTCTCGCACAGTATTCATTTCAACCTGTTTTGATTTTAAGTCCTTTGGGTTAATCAACCTAAATATTAAATCTAACATTTAATCCCTTCCCCTGGATGATCAAAATATAGAAATCATGGACAAACCTCATTCGCTCAGATTCAACGTACACAATCGTGTTGCTCAATTCGAGTAAAAGGGGAAGAGAAATGGATTCAGTTCATAGAGAGCACGGGTCCTCTGGATTTGACCGCAGAATCCTCAACTCATGGGTTGATTAAAAGGAAAGTTAGCCTACCATGACTGGGCACAAACAAAAAATGAAAAAGAAAGAAAAAGAAGAATAAGATGAACAGAAGAGAGAAAAGAAGAGAGGCGCTAGATCTAAAATTTCCCAATTGTCAAAGATGCTGTTCATGTTGCCCTAATCTACTGTTTTAAGCTAAAACTAAACTGGGGCAGGGGCTCCAAAACCGGTCCAAATTAAAATATAACTAATGGCTTTGGTCCCAAGTAATTTGGGCTCCTAATTACAAAGTTATGCTTAATTAACTAAACATAGCTTCAGAATTTCGTGACTGATTTTGGCTCCAATTTTTGACTACCTTCTTGTCCGAATTTGGCCTTCAAGCCCCTGATACCATTTGTAGTTCTTTGAGTTATCTACAAAACGAAATAAGAATCAGGTTAATCGGATACCTAGAACAAAAAGTTATGATCAAAATACTGGAACAATGTAAATCTGAAAAATTAGCACGAAAATGAATTAAATCCAATTAAAGCCCCAAAGTCCAATTTAGACCAAAAACCATTAATTACACACTAAACAGTCCTAAAATCATTAATCAAATGTAACAATTAAGTGTGATAAAATTCAATTATCAGTGGGGGATATGATGCTTGATTATGCTACTAAAATGAGGTCTAGAAAGCTTGATCAAAAAACTGTTTGTGAGTTATTAGCTCAAATGATTATACAACATGATCTTCCATTTCAATTTGTTCAATGGGAAGGATTTAGAATATTTTATCGATATATTTCTTTTGGTGAGATTACATGTGTTTCAAGAAACACTATTACTTCTGATGTGATGAAAATTTACTTGAATGAAAAGATAAGTTTGAAAATCAATTGGCTAAAATTAGTGGTAGAGTGTGTTTTACCTCCAATTGTTATATAGCTTGTACTATTCATGGATATATCACTCTAACTGCTAATTTTATTGATGAGAATTGGAAATTACATGGCAAATTGTTGAACATTTGTCATTTGGAGCCGCCACATACGAGGCATGAGCTATTAAGAAAAGTGCTTGATTTCTCGAAGGAATGGGGGATAGAAAAAAAAGGCTTTCTCTATCACTTTGGATAATGCTTCATCTAATGATAGCATGCAAAATATATTGAAAAGTCAACTTTGCTTGCCAAATAGTTTGGTGTGTAATAGGGACTTTTTTGGCATTAGATATTGTGCTTATATATTGAACCTCATAGTTCAAGAGGGTTTAAAGGTGGCTAGTGATGCATTACACAAAACAAGGGAAAGTGTGAAATATGTGAAAGTGTCGAAATCTATGATGAAACAATTTCATTAGTGTGTTGAAGAAGTTGATGGCATTCATAGTAGTGTTGGCTTGCGTTTGGACATATGTACTAGATGGAACCCCACTTATTGGATGCTTGAGAGTGCAATCAAGTATAAGCGTGCATTTATAAGCTTGAGTTTGAATGATGCGCATTACAAATATTGTCCATCTAATGAAGAATTTTCAAGAAGGGAGAAGATGTGTGAATTCTTGAAGCCTTGTTATGAAATTACCAATATGACTTCTGGATCCACTTATCCTACATCCAACTTATACGTCATTCAAATATGGAATATAGAGTTTTATTGAAAAGTAATAAGTTAAGTGAAGATCATGTGATCAGGGATATGGCTTCCAAGATGATGGATAACTTTGACAAGTATTGGAAGGATTATAGCATGATTCTTGCATTTGATTGTATTCTTGAGCCTCGCATGAAATTCCAATTTTTAAAGTATGCTTACTCCAAACTTGAATCTAATGTGCTCATTGTTAATGAGAAGTTGAACAGTGTGATGAAGGCTTTCTATGCGCCTTATAATGAATATGCCAACAAAAGTGAAAATGCTGCTTCTAATATGGCTGCAAATACTTCTATTTCAACTTATGGAAGAATGGGAAAAACAAAATTGCCAACCACCTATATTGTAAGTTTTCGTTTGGCTATTTTTTTTTAAATATTTTCTTCTCTTTCTACTTAAATATATATGTGTTTTCATTTAATTGAAATGTGATAGGATTTTGAAGAACAGAACCAAGAAACATTTGTGACTGAAAAGTCTCAACTTGATCTTTACTTGGAAAAGGCTAAGCTTGTGGGTCACATTGATTTAGATGTTTTGGATTATTGGAGGGACTGTGCTCTTAGATTTGGTGACCTTGCAAGGATGACTAGTGATATATTGAGCATCGCAATAACTACAGTGGCATCCGTGTCTGCTTTTAGTATTGGTGGTCATATTTTGAATAAGTATAGAAGTTGTATACTGTCTACCAATTTGGAAGCTCTCATATGCACTCACAATTGGTTACTTGGATTCTCACCTAGTGGTAAAATTTACAATTTCTTTGGTTATTATTATTATTATTTACTTATTTTAAGTATAATCACTCTTATGTGTTTATATGTAGATGAATTTGACGATGTGATCGAGGAGGAGACAAGCAAAGTTCATGACTAAGCTTGAAGATTGAATTGATTTTTTGAAGAGAAGATTTAATTCTTGTTTATAAATACACTATTATTATGTGATTTTTGGTGGTTGGTGATTATTTGAGGTGCCAAGTGCCAACTAATGCTCTAAATTAAAGATTGATGGATTAAATTGACTTTTTTTTTAGAGAATTCAATTCTCTTGTTTATACATGCTAGGAATTAGAAATAGGAGCTTTGTATCACTTTCAGAGTTGGTTGTTGATGATTGTTCTTGTGTGACTTTTGGTCATTGGTGATTTTTGAGGTGCCAAATGCCAGCACATGAATTATGAATATGTGATCACTCTATGGATTGGTTCTATCAATTATTAATTGTTATTGTATAAATTATAAGTTTTAATGTATTCGTTAATTGTTATTTTATTGTTACATTACTAGATTAGTTAAATAAAAAAAAATATTAAACTAGTTTTAGGTTTTTTTTAAAGGTAATATAAAGAAATAATAAATAATTCATTAAAAAAATGGGCTAATGAACTAGCCCGTTTGATCTGCGGCTTGTATTTTGAATTGGGCTGATCAAATAAAATGTTAGTCTGCACCTCTTTCAAGCTGGCCTAGCCTAACTTGAAAAAGACTTAGCTCGAAGTGGGCTAGCCTGAATTGACCTGGCCAACCTAAATTGACACCTGTAGCCAAGGGGCATGAGAACCTTCACCGTTTGGAATGTCTCCAAATTTCTCAAGTCATTATTTTTTCAAACACCATGAGCCATTACGGGCCTATAGCTTTTTGCTTCCTTTTTCATAGTAAAAATGTAAATTTCAAAAAAATTATCTTTATCCTTTTTGGTTAAAAATTTAAACAAAGTGTCAAAAAAAATCAAAATATAAACATATAAAAAATATATGTTTTCTAAAAAAAAAATAATATGCAAAAAAAAAAATGACTCAAAATAAAATTCACAAAAAGCCTAATTCTTTGATCAATTGTCCATTTGATTTAATAATTAGTTTTAACTCATTTAACATTTTGTTGGCCCAATTTTGAGCTCATATTCTCTTAGCGTAATTATCAAGACACCCACTAGTAGAGATGGGATGACCAATACTAACCCGACTCGACACCCTCTAGTAGAGATGGGATGACCAATACTAACCCGACTCGACTCAATTGAGGATACATAGACATTTCAATCAAGCCAACCGTATAAATATTTTAATTTAATTAATTACTTAATATTTTGTGAATATTTTAACTCATTGCTTGATATTTTGTGAATATTTTAATGTATTGCTTGACATTTTGTGAATATTTTAGTTCAGATCACTATTCAATTTTGTAAACATTTTAATTTAATACATTGTTTGTTATTTGGTAAATATTTATGATTTAGGTTTTTAATCTTTTTATTTGATTTTTGCGGAGTGAAGTAAATATTTTGTTATTAATTTATACAACTAGCTTAAGGTAATTGTTTTAAGACAAATGCATTAGGGTTACAGTAACATTAAGTTTCCATATTTTCCTATACATAAATCAACTCTCTAATCCGACTTTGTTTTGCAGTGGGTTTTTGCCAATTGTTTTCCTCACTCAAATAAAAAATAGTGGTAACCCAATAAAATTATTTTTCATAAATTTTAGTTGCTTCTCTTATCACGGCACCTTCCGGTACGTGGTCACAAGCAGAACTGCCATCCTCCATAAGCCCAAATCATCCTTTTATGAGGCCTCCTGGGATCATCCCAGACGGCCAACCATGTGCAGGGGCAACACCACCTCGAGCTACCCTGAACAGCCACCGAAGCAACTGCCTGTAGCCACTGCACGTAACCGAATACCCAGTCTAGCATCTCTACCTCTAAAACCTTCACAGCCATGCACTGACCAGAGCCAGCAGTTTTGGGCACCATATTTCAACCTAAGCACCTCACCTTGTTCTTGAAATACCACCATAAAACACCTTTGTTTTCATTCCCCTGAAACAGTTATCAATTCAAAACCACCCCACGTTTCAGCTCGACACCTCTAGCCAGCTCCTTTGCCCGTTTCTGTGTACATAAATAGACATCAACTCAAAAGCTCCATATCTCTATGTACCATTCAGCGCTCCCATGCTAAGCCCATCAATACAGCCTCAGCTCATTAAAACGTCCAGAAAGGCCAAGTTCTTAGCTCTTTCTCAGGTGAAACCCATCTCACCCAAACAACTCCATCTAGCCACCAAAACATCCACCAAGCCATCCAGGTTTTACAGATTCATACACCTCAAATCCCAAGCTCTCACAAGAAGCTACCAAGGACCAGTGATTCACGTCCAAGCTCAGCCATGAAACTCGGGTTTTTGACCCAAATAGGCTAACTTTTCCAAACAAAATACCAGATTAGGGCCATTTTAAAATAATTTTCCCATCTAGGCTAGTTTTTGACGTGATGGTGGGGTGATGTGTTTTTTATTTTTTTTACTAAATTATCATTTTAGTTATCTAAAAATTCAATTAACATCAATTTAATCTTTTAAATATATTTGACATTAAGTATGGAAATAGGTCAAACGGCCTGTCAGGAACTTGTGGCCTGACCTACATTAGGCCTAGTCTGGCCTAGCCTATTTATGATTTAGATCAGGTTTTGACTTTTTTTAAAGCCTATTTAATTAAACAAGCTAAGTCGTAGGCCTTTAAAAAGGCTTATTAGGCCTGACAAGCCGACCTATTTACAATATATAATTTTTTAATTATATTATATATATTTATAAATTATATGTAATAATAAAAACATTTGCATAAATATTAATTTTATAAAATAATTTTAACAAAATTCCCAAACTAGACTTTTACGCAGGCTTTCAAGCCAGGCTACGTTTTGTTTTTCCTCAAATAGACCAAGTTAGGCTCGAAAATAACGTATTACAGGTAATAGGCCAGGTTTAGGCCAATCTTTTGCAATGTAGGCCTGGCTTGTTTAGGCCAAAGCCTATCGTGGCCTGATTTGGTCTATTTCTACTCTTATTTGACATTAATTTGATCATTTAAAGATATATGACATTAAATTAGTCCTCTAAATATTGAAAGTGACATCAAAATGATCTTCCATTTGATGTTATCTTACATATTTGGAGGATAAATTTGATGTCACATATCTTTGAAAGGTTATTTTGATATCACTTTAAGTTTTTATATTTTTAATTTGATATTACATATATTTAAAGGACTAAATTGATATTAAGAGAATATTTAAAGAACCAAAATAATAGTTTAGTCTATTTTTTTATGCCGCATTATACTTCATTATATTGGTTCTTCTTTATCATAAGGTTCTATTTTCACTAAAAAATAAATAAACATTTATATTCAATTTTGTATTTAATTTTTTTATTAATTATTATGAGTTTATTAATTACATTTTTATTTAAAAAGAAATGAAAGTTGATTTCGGGAAGAAAAAGAAAAGGATAATTCGATTTTCATTCCCCAAAATGTTAAAAAGCAAAAATTCATTTTTTGCACTTTTTTTTTTTGGTTGGATCTTTTTCCCTTTTAGTGGATTATACCTTAGATCTACGTGGAGGTTTCAGACGAAACGGAAATTAGATCTTTATCTAAATACCTTTCTGATGGGAGTTCTTAATTCTCTCATCTCTTGAAGATATTTGTTCTAGATCGAAAAATGAAATGACCCCTCCTCTCAAATTCTTTCGGATTGTGAGGCACACTAAAATGGAATCTAATCCCCCAAAATAAGTAAAACTAAAACATTATATTTTAGGGAGGGGTCAAACTTCTTTTATTGGAAAAATCTTAGATTTGAATATTAATAAAAAAAATTTAATTATAGTAATAATAATAATTAACACATAGTTAAATTATTTGTCATGATATGTACATAAGCATAATTAAAATTTGAATAATTTAATCGGTAATAGTAATAGTAATTAGATAAAAATGATAATAAGTTTCATAATGATTTAAACATTAATAATAATGTTTTAGAAAAACTACTTTTAAGCATAAAAATTTGAATGATTAAATAGTATGCAAATTTATTAATTTAAGGTTTAAAATAAATATTTTAAATATTGATAATAAAATTGTATATATTTTAATATAATAGCAAATTTTGAAATTTAATGTTAATAAATTAATTAAGTGTCACATTTTTTAGTAGTTAAAGTATAATTAAAAATAAGATAATTTAGACATGAATAACAATATTGTATATTTGTGAAATTTTGGTACATTATAGGTATGGCATCGTCCAGTTCTTGTTCCACCTCACATTGTCACCTTGGGCCAGATGATTTGTCTTTCCCGACCATGCAGGAGACTCATGTCTCTTAGCACGTATGGAACGGCAAAGAGGATAGAATCTTACATGTGAGGAAGTCGTTTGCGGCACCTGGTGATGATCCTCCAAAAGCATTTGTTCCTTATTTGTGTCAAGCCGGTTTTCTTGGCATAGCATGGATCGGGTATTGGCCCGTTGACCATCACCTAATTAGTGCACTCGTGGAGTGATGGAGGCTGATGACACACACATTCCACATGCCTTATGGGAAGTGCACAATTAAATTCCAGGATGTTGCCATTCAGTTAGGTTTACTTATTGATGGGTTGCCTGTTACTGGATCTAGCATTGTTAAAATCATGCCATTAATGCAGCGAGCTTTCGGTATAGTGCCACCAAGTGAGAAGATGTTAGGTGCACGATTGAGCATGAAGTGGCTAGACGATTAGTTTCAGTTTGATGAAAACGCTCAGTATACTAACGACTAAAGAGTAGCTACAACAACATGCACATGCATACATCTTAAGGCTGATTTGCAGCCTCCTTCTAGTTGTTGATTACTCCTCCCACTACATGCATCTGATGCACATGCAGTTTGTTAAGGATCTGGACCAATGTGGCAAGTATTCTTGGGGTTCAGCTGTCCTAACATTTTTGTGTAGGAAGTTATGTAAAGCAACTGACTATACTGGGCAGGAGATTTTAGGTGCAGGTTTGTTGTCGCAACTATGGGCATGGGATAGATTTCCCATCATTGCTCCTAGATTATTGAATCCTTTAGTTTTTTACATTGATGAGGCACCACTTGGCAGATGGTTAGTTACAGTTACTTTTTTCATAATGTTTATTTATATTCATTTGTTTATGTTTAAATCTAACTTAGTGTCATTGATATGGAAAATAATAGTTGAAAGGATGCGAAATATTAGGTGCAGAGTCCTATGCATTCATTGCTAATTTATAGAGCGAATGAAGATGAGAGATGTAGGCATCTAAATCTTGTTTATCTTAAGTACTTCAATATGATTGTATTCATTCTATAAAGTTTTTATTTGCAGATTGTTTGCAAGCCATATACGCCTGAGGTTATGGCCAAGTTTCCCCAAATATGCTTAGGTGGGCGTGACATATGGCGTGTAGTCGTCCTTATGATATTCTTTCATATTGTGAAATGGCATTAACCTAACTGTGTGATGCGACAATTTGGTTGCACTTAGCACATTCTGGTTCTGCATGTTCAGCCGATTACTTATATGATATCACACTGTAGGGCAAACAGGATGCATATTAGCCTGCTGATCATTGACAATATATCGAGATGTGGAACCAGCACCAGAAGTCACTGTATGTTGGTGAACCCCTCATTGGAGATCTGATTTTAGATTTTGAATATATGATGTGGTATTTTAGGGTGACTCGCCAATGGATTACATCGGATGAGATAAGGAATGGATCTATTGTAATATCATTACATCCCCATCTAGTGTTTTGCTATGTTTAAATTGATTATAAATTTATTAATATTTTCTTCTCATAATATAGATCCACCATCTTGAGTTCATGCACCATTACTGTCAGCTTGAAAGGCGGGATGCTTTTTCATTTGAGCGCAAGTCACAAGAGTGTAGCAGGTATTGGCTATCTTACACGAGGTAAATCGTATTAACATACCTCTAAATCCTGCACCAACACCTCCTGCGCGGGAGATTCCTAGGCCATCTATGTAATATTGTATAGGACTCATCCCAGTAGATGTGTGATTAATGAATCAGATAAATGTATATATAGCAAGCTTGATGATGGTGTTAGTGTTATTATTTGCTTGTATGTTTATGATTTGTTAATATTTGATACATCCTTAGATGTTGTAATTGACACAGTTTTCTTGCTTCTCAATTTGATATGAAAGATATGAGTGCTGCAAATATTATACTTGGTATTAAATGCATGTTTGGTAGCAGCTACTTTTAGGGAAAAAATTACTCTTTTTTTAATTTTTTCTCAGTAAAATTTTGATTATAAGTTGTTTTAACCATAAAATAAGTTAATCCAAATACATACTAAAATACACACTAAATTATATGAGAAAGATGATAGTTTTGTTTTGTCTTAATCACACTATTGAAAGAATGCTTAAAAAGTTTGGACATTTTGATGCCATATCTGTTTCTATTCCTTTTGATTATAGTTTGTATCCTATTAAAAACAATGCAAAACAATGTTGATAGTGTATCACAAATTGAATATGCTTGTATTATATGTAGTGTAATGTTATTAATGAATTGTTCTATGCTTGATATTGCATATGTTGTTAATAGACTTAGTAGATATACTCATAATACTAGTAAAGATCATTGGATTGCTTTAACTAGAATTTTGAAATATTTGAAGATATTATAAATTATGGTTTAACTTATTCTAGTTATCCTTCAAGTTTGGAAGGATATAGTGATGCAAATTGGATTTTTCATTTTGATGAGTGAAAGTCAACTAGTGGCTATATGTTCATGTTAGCTGGTGGAGCTGTTTCTTAGAAATCCACTAAGTAAACATGTATAGTTAGGCCCACCAAAGAATTAGAATTTATAGCCTTCAAAATGACAGGATCCGAGGTTACTTAGTTAAGGAACTTATTGGTGGACATACTCTTAGGGAGTAGGATATTGTAAGCCAGTTAGTTGAAAATAATGTTATATTTGTGAGCTTTGTAAGGTTGGAGGAGAACTTGACAGATCCTTTGACTAAGCCATTTGCTAGGAAACTAGTGAATGAAACATCAAAAGAAATGGGACTAGTGCCAATTATTTGAAACTGTAGGATGGACAATTAACCATTGTAATTGGAGATCCCATTAAACTGGCTCAATGTAGTCAAATGAAGTTATATAAGTTTTATTAAACGGTACTGTCTTTTTTTTATGTTTTCCAGCAATCATATAAGATGATTTGTGATGAATTCCTCCCTAGGATGTATGGCACACTGTAATGGTGAGATATGTTGACCTTATGCTCTTTACGGATCCATAACCCTTATTGTGGGGTTGAGGGTATTTTCTTTAACATATTCTTGATGAATGCCACCTAAGTGATAGTAAAGGTGGGCTACCTTCTATGAATTTGGCATGAACTCTAGAGCTCTCATGATATCTCGGATTGCTCAAGGCCATTAAAGCACACAGCGACAAGAGCAGCAACCATGCAAGGATGTTATGTGGCTAGTGGATGTACCCCACCTGTTATCTCTGAATTTTTGGTTTAAAGAGGTTTCTCTACGAAAATTCTATAGGGTTGTCACCCCCTTATGCCTAAGGTAAAGTTTAATTTCTCTTGGATACTCTATTAATGCATAACATTCTTGGTTTCTTCTTCTATGTTTGAAACATGTGGGAGATTGTTAGATTTTGTGGGTATTGTGTGTTTCACACTTAGGTTCCTTATGTGTGTTCGTATTATGTTCAAGTCTTACATTGCTTAAAAAAGGCTTTAGAGGAATCCTTATGTAAGACCATATACATTTAGGAAATACCTTACGATATAGGGTTGGAGCATGAACTTGAGCATAATCATATCACACATGCTTGCTGCTTGCGCTGCCTCACCTTGCGTGCATGTTAGTTCGAGTTAGTTTTGCTTGGTCTTTAATTTTTCATATCCATTTATGACCCATAATTCTTGTTATCTGTAGTTTTTAACAGTTGGGCTGTGGTTTTATTTTTTTAATCTGTTAGGCATTAACACGCTTTAATCACTCTGTTTTCTTAATTTGACTGCTTGATTTGTAATAACCTTGGTCTTAAATTTTCTTTTGACTTTATTGTTATTTGTTGTAAAATTCGTGCCTACACTTTTCTTGGCTTCGCAGTTAATAAATTTCTAGTATCAGAACATATTTTTTCAACAAATGTGCAAAAAGAAAGAAAATAAATAACACAATACTTAACATAGTTTGATTCTTTTAACCTATATTCATAACCACTAAAAGGGATAAAAAAAAGAACTCAACTATAGCAATATGATATTATAACCTTTTGCGTGGCTATTTCGGGAGTAAGCTACTTTTGAATGGGCAAACTTAAAAGCCCTCTCACTCGACTATCCAATAGCTTTAAGCCAATTATTTTGGGGTTAATTTTACCACAATAGACAAAAGGCTTATTTATATAAGAATTTAAAAAATTCCTCTTAAACTTGTCAAATTTTAATGATTGGAAACTTAGTCCAATTAGATAACAAAAAGTAAGGTTATGAAAACTGAATCGGTCACTGAACCGGTCGAGGTATTGATTCAAGAGTCAATGGTCGAACCGGAATATAATTAAATATATATATAATTATTTATATATTAATAAAATAAATAAAAATTAATATAAATCAATAATTTTATTAAATTATATTTTTTTATAATTAAAATTATTTAATAATTTTATTATTGTACAAAAATAAAAGATAAATAAAAACACAAATAAAATGATAATAACAAAGTTTACTTAGTCAAAGTTGCTAGACTTGTCCATCACGTCATGAGAGTAGTTACCCCCTGTAATGTTTGATTGAGAACCGCATCTCCTGTCTATCATTGAAGAAGGGAAGGAAAAGAAGAGAGAAAGACTAGGACTTTCTTTGCGAGAACATGAACCTTGGTTCCCCTCTATCACATGTCAGATCAATGATGTAGAACAGAAAAAATGCATAGTTATCTGATAGATCTCGGGATCTCACCCTCACCTCTGCAAGCAAGAAAGAATCCAGGGTAGCTTTCACGCCACTCAACTTTCGGGATCGAGCTAGAGAAAGGAGACAGTAAAAGAGAAGTCACTCTCGATTCCTTCAGCTAGGATAACCAGAAAAGAAAAAATCTACGGCAAACAGGGGCCTTTTTTTTTTCACTGGGGTGAAATAAATTTTCAGCCACACAAGTCCCATCAGTGGGAAATAGACAAATTCAGTTCATGGGGGAGCCATGCCGAAAAATGCTTGAACCAGAAAGTGGTGTATGGCTTGTGCTTGGTTTCTTCTCAGTTCTTGCCTTTTCTCCATCTCTCCCAACAAGCACCGCCACATCCACTGGATCTCCGACATACTCCGCAACTGCCCCTCCTCCACCTTCGTGCTCCACCGCTCCTTCGGCTCCCGCCAAGTCTTCACCGCCAACCCCGCCATCGTACAGCATATTCTCAAGACCCACTGACCCACTTCCCCGTCTACCACAAAGGCTACACCTTACACCGAGCTCTTGGCAATTTCCTCAGCAACGACATTTTCAAACTGGACGGCGATTCTTGGAAGTTCCAGAGACAAGTTTTCAGTCACGAATTCAACACCCGCTCTCTTCCTGCGGTGCAGAACGGAAACTGGGAAACCCGCTCCCTTTTCAACCCGTTCAAGCAAAAACGACGTCGTCTGGTCATTGTTTTTTTTTAAATATGGGACAAAACGACGTCGTTTCAGTTAAGGAGGTCCGAAAAAAAAAAGTTCAGAATCGGTAACCGTACGGACCGGTACCGGTTTGATCGGTTCGCCCAGTTTGATACCGATTCACCGGTTCTTGACCGGTTTTTAACCTCTCCGGTTCTGAGATATAGCCCGAACCGGAGAAGGAACCGGTTCCCGGTCCGACCGGTTAAACCAACCGGTCCGATCTGGTTTTCAAAACATTGACAAAAAGCCCTCAGCCACAAGACACATGTAAATATGGTGTCACTATCTGGCGTGCTTCCACAAAATAAAGTGTTGAAAGCTTTTGAATTCATAGAATCTTCAATTAAGAGAAAAATTGATTTGGTATCTTGTAGTATATGGAGATTTATTTATTTGTTTTTAAACGAAGAAACTTTGACTTAAATTCGATCTTTTATAAATTATTTAAACCTTTCAATTTTTTTTTAATGGCTTTTGGTGATGCCATAAGCAAATATAGTTGACACAAGACTCGTTTCACCTTGATTTTCAAAATCTTCCATAGAATATGATCAAATACCTACCTTCATTTTCATTTTTTAAGATTATGTTCGAGTCCTTCAACTTGGCAACAAATCATTCCATTAACGAACGAAGTCAATAATGGTTCTCTGTATCGATCCTTTGCTCCTTAATTTCCAAATTGATATAATTATAACCGAGAAAACAACATCTCATATCTTGGCAACTTGACTTCAAAAGGAAGAAAAAACCTGCTATTAATTGCTATTTAAGTTGCGTTTCTATCATGTTGCTTCTCTCTAAATAGAGTGGTAAAAAAATGTTTTAAAAATCGGATCCGTCCTTGAATTGGTAAAAGAAGAGGTTCAAAATTTTATAATCAAATTAAAGTTGAATTGAAGTTTTATATATACATATGTATTTTATAGATAAATAATAATATCTAAAAAAATAACATATATGTATTAAGCATTTACGTACAATCGTTGATAAAATATTGAAATATAGTATTGGAATTGCAGCCTACTGATAAATAAATATATCTAAATATCTTACGTTATATACATATATTTAAATCAGTCTTATACTAAATATATTTAATTATATCTTAATTACACAAAAAAAAAGTAATACAATATAATCCTTAATGTAAGCCTAGCTACTTTCTAAAGAGAATCAGTGGTCAAGGGATTCGATTTCAACAACAGGGTTGTGCAATTTTAAAGAATTTTGTTCTAAATAAGAAAGTTGAATTTGTTCATCGGTGACCAGTCTTCATAACGGATTCAAATTCATTATCTTTTTTTTCTGTCTCTAACTCTATCTCTTTGATTAAATTATAACAATTCAATTAAAAAATATATCTCTCTCCTATTTAATATTAATTTTTTTCAAATTTAAATATTTTGTTGTTGAATTGTTAAGATTTAATTGGGGAGACAAAGTTAGGGACAAAAAAGAGACATTGGATTTAAATTTCTTGATAATATTGGTAGAAGAAGTTTCAAAGTATTACCATATTTGCTCTGCTTTAAAATTGTGCAAGTAATTGCTCAAATAATTAAGGTCAGGATGATAGTTAAGTAAAATATTTACCAAAGTGACGGCTTCAAGATTTGAATTGCTGATATTGTAAGTAAGGTTTATCTGAAATTGCAATTCACATCTATTGTGACTAACCATTTTTAGGTAAAAATCTAGAGGAATCGAAGTATTACCATACTAACAACACTGTTAGCACCAAAAAAAATGTAAGAATGAGCTGGATTTAATCATTTAGGCTATGCCAGGCTAAAATTAGTCTAAATTTTCTAATATTCGGCTAATAAGTTAGCTTATAAGCAAAATTTGCACACTGTAGTAATGGGCCACGTATGTAACAGATTCAAAAGAATGACAAGTCTAAAAATGAAGGTAGATATGGACTAACTAAATTTAGCTGAAATTAGCTAAATTGAGTTAAGGAGTCTGATCTTGCATTATGTTTTCTAAGCAAGTATGTAAATGATTGGGTCATACATGAATTGGGCTTAAAAGGCTAACTGGGCTTGTGTTTTGAATCAAATCCATCATTTTGTAGGCAGAATGAACAAGTTAGTTAGTTAACAAGGTGAAACTTTGACTAGGTCAAGCACGTTCAAACAATTTCAAAGTTGTTAGAGAATCAAGTCCTACAAAAATAAAGATAAGGGATGAAGGTAAGCTAGCCTGGCAGTTACTTTATTAGCTGAGAAAGCTTTTACAACCTCTAAAATGGAGGAAATCAAGTTGACATGGCCGAAGAAACTACCCTAAACACTGGCCACTATTTCGAATCAATGGGAACATAAAGAGATAATAGGAAAGAAAGTGGCAGACGGGTTATAGGTGGTTAACAACTAGATTAGGCACCATAAATATTTGTTGTGTACTTCATTGTAAAACTCCCTCTCACAATCCAATTAAACAAACATTTTGTTGTTACATTTATCCTTTACATTTATGCCTTTTTATCACTTTATTTACAGCTTTCTTTACCATAGTTATGTCTTTTTCTTAGCTCTTACCAACATTAGTTGTTAGCCAATCTTCAACTAGGCACTTTTTTTAATAGCTTAGGGACCTACAACTGAAGAAATGGTCCCTTCATTAACATATTGCTTGATTGTGGGAATTCAGCTTGAGAAAGTTGCTCTCACTTAACCTCTGAATGTTAATTGATTTCAAAGAAGGCATATTATTGTACTCAGCTACTATAGAGAAAGGCAATGGCATACCTTGAACTAGCCTAAATTGCCTAACAAAGCACTGAGGGTTATAAGACTCAGCAAATGCTTGTTGTGGAGAGAAGTGAGCTTCACCCCATAAAATAAATCTCTAACTGTTAAGAGGCTACTCCAGCTGAGAACCATATTAGGAAATAATTAAGAATAAGTAGTACCCGAGGTATTAGCCTTGAGCCAAGCAGGACCACAACCATATCATAGATGCCCCATTTCTTCTAGTTATCTCCACGGGAAGCTAAGATTCTTTCAAGCTAAGTAATGTAAGAACTTGAGTTTCTCGGTTAATGCCTAAAATGCTGGCAATTGAGAACTAGCCTGAGTTGATAGGAAGCTCAAACCCTTCTGTGTATATGAAGTGATTGAGCATTAGATTACCATTAGAAAAATCAGTAAGGGCAGGATCCAATATGTAAATATTCTGTTGAGACACGTATGGAACTATATCCTTCAAGTTGGGGGTTTCATTTGTCTTAGCTGGAGACTCGATAGACTTAGAAAAGGATGTCCCTAAGTTAGTCACTTCAACAGTTGGGGAGTCTTCTTTGTTTTGATAATCAAAAGGTGATGCCATGGTTGTGGAGCGAAAGTGTTGTAACGAGAAAATACATGACTTTTGGGTTTGTTTTGATAGTGTTTTTTATCCCAATTTTGAATGTTTTGCATCTTTTAGTTTGGATTTATTAATTCTTTATTTCTAGCAAAGACTTTGGCTCTTTTTGGTGTTTTTTAGGGTTTAGATTATGTTTTTGATTAGCTCCTTGGAAAATTAGATGAGTTAGATAGGTTGGATTAGAATGTTTGATCCAGTGTTTCATGACCTTTGCAAAGTTAATTGAAGATATATTGAGTTAAAGAGTTTCAAATAACATGATTCTAAAGCCTATAGTTAGATAAGACAAAGAGCTACAATTTTCATGTTGAGCACAAAGTCAAATTTTCGCATTTTGATAATGAGTGCATCACTTCAACTATTAACATGCTCACACCTAAAGGAACCAGGAGGCAAAGTGTTAACACCAAAAAATATGAAGAATTGGGCTATACGAGGTTATAGGCTTGAGTTTGTTAAATTGGGCCAATGTTTTAGCTAGATTTGCATTCTGTTATCTATATTTGCACTTAGAAGATTAGGTTATGCACTTAATGTGCTTATAAGGCAGAATGGACATGCGTTTTGGGTTGGACCCATTATTTTTGGGAAAAATTAACAAGTCAATTAGAGATCAAAATAGGTCAAGGGATTTTAACAAAGTCAAGGGACGTGCAGCCACTTAAGAGATACTGGATAATCATATCTCATAAAAATCGGGATAATGTTGAAGTCTCAGCTGGTCTGGCAGTTATTTAGTTAGTTGAGTAAGCATTTCCATCCCCTAAAATGAAGGAATGGAAGCTGACATGGCAAAGAACACCATTATAAACCTTGACCATTATCCTACAATAGTGCAAACATGGGAGGAAGACTAGAAGGATGTGGTATAAGATTAGTTGATTAATGGCTAGTTGAAAGACTATAAAAGGCTCAAGAAGTGAAGATTGAAGACACCACTCACAAATTATTCAACCAGTCTATTATCTCTACTTTATTTTTAACCTGTTATTGCTTTATTTATTGCTTTACTTTTATCCTTTGTACTCAATTCATGTCATTACTTTAATGAAATTTATCATTCCTTCATTTCTTTGCTTAGTCTTTAGCTGACCAACACATTAGGTGTTTTTTTTAGTAGCCTAGGAACCCAAATCCAAGGAATAGAGTCCATTAGTGCATCATGTGTGAACCTAGGAATCATTAGTGCAATTCAGTTGATTCAATCGGCTAATCAAGAAAATCGCAAATAACCAATAATTGTTTGACAACTAAACAAATGTAGGATCCTGATCCTCTCATTTTCCTCAAGAATATGAGAGAATGATATTATGAGAAAGAAAGGCATAATTTACTAATGTATAAAACTAATGGGCCCGTACACAAGTAATAATAAGTCCCTCCACAATGCAATTTGTGTCTTCCTCCCTCAGATCACATGGTTCCTTGCCTAGTTATAACCAAAGGGTATGGGGTGGTGGGGGAATCGATTCCCCCAAGTCCTATTTCCCTTTTCCTCTTAGGTTTGATAGGGGCTTCCTCATAATAATAAAAAAAAAACTTTGAACTCTATCATGTTCTTAAGAAAAATGAGAGAATCCAAATCTTTAAAAGTGTCGACACTAAAAAAACATAAAATAAAATAAAATTATTGTAATAACTAACTTCAAACTTACATAAAGACCAAAAGTGAAAGTTGGCCGAGTCAAAATGATTTCTAAGATAGGAAAAAGCTTATCCCAAAATTAAATTAAATTTATGAATCTCTCTCAAATAAATTATATTTTATCAAAAAACGAAACTCTTGGTCATCTGGAAACAATGTGAGCGCTTAGGAAAAGTGAGGATTTAAGTCAAATTTCAAATTATAACAACCACTTCACATCAAACTCTTACATTGTATTTTCACTAATGTCCACATTCATATTTTGTTTTAAAATACATCTTTTTTCCTACATTTGGGACGAAGTCTTCAAGCACACCTTATATTTTTAAATATAATGTAAGCTTGTTGAATTCAAACTTGGTAGAATTCATACTACCCCCATTGTGATCCACTGAGACACTACATTTCCCAATAGGGTCAACAATATTGTATTATTTGGAGGAAAATTAATGCTATAGTGGCAGGAGTATTATTATATCTGAAAACGTGTTGATTTCCAACTAATTGATAGGCATTTAAACTTTCGTTGGTTGCTTTATATGTTTGATAACAACTATAGATTTGCAATAGCACAGAACGCCACAATATCTTAATCTGATTGTAAGTGGTTTTATCACTGAATCAAGTTTAAATCCACCCTCTCTTGGCCGCTAACAAATATTAAGTTCTCTAAAGACTAAAATATCATCACAAAATAAAGTCATTGGTTTAAAATTAAAATCTTGAGCTAATAATATACAGAAAGGAGGTTAAGTCCCCATTTGTTATATTAGGTCCCACTGAATCGTCTTTTAAAATATTGAATGTTATTTTTTTTTATCTTTTTAACGAAAGCAAAGAAAAATCTAACCATGGTTAAATACAAATTTAAAGAGAATAATATGTTAGTATCTTAGCCACTTCTGCTAGTATCATTTAATGGAGAATTCTTATATATTCCAAAAATAATATTTTTAATAGTTTATATCTTATCTTAATTGTTAAATATTATAATTAATCTTATTTGAGTTTGAGGCCAAAATTAAATTTAAGAAATGATGTTAACGTGAAATCAATTAAGATAGAATAATAGAAAAAATCCATTTCAACAACCAAAAGCTTATTTGAGTCACCCAAACATCCACTAATTCACTCAATGGATCAAGAGTTGATAAGGGTGAATTCTAACTGGTCAAAACTATCACGATTGATTTGTCAACAACTTTTGTCACGCAATATTGCATTACATTATCAATGTAATCTAATTCAGTATAAGAAATTCTAGAATGTATAAGATATTTTTTTTTGATTTGGATTCTTTAAAGTGCAAAGAGTAAATTGCAATATTAATACTGTATATGTATTTTATCGAAATCTAAACTGTTAATTTTTTTAGTTAGTGATTATCAACATTGCTCTCAGCACTTTACTATCTTAACTCGTTTTCCTTATCTCCAAGCATCTAATGTGTCATTCTTTCTAATTGCAATATTTGCATTTAATGCTAAATGAAATTAGGTGGTTCAATGAATGGGACTCCAAAAATAATAAGTTTCAATTCTAACAACCAATCCTCAATATATCGAAAAACAAATGTTATCATACCTTACCTTAAGTGTTTTTATTTATGTTTTTTTCTTATTTGTCCTACGAGAAACTTCATTATCACAACTAAAATATAAAAATATAATTTTGCTTTCTGAAATTGAATACTTTTATACGAAATTGAAATAAACTTTTAGTAAGTATGACCATTCTAACATTTGGAAATTAATGAAATGGTGTCAATGAATCATATCGAAGGCATCAAGGAACCAATTCATTCACCAAAAGATATATTAGCATAGACAAATAATGATGATTAGCGCAAGGGGGACTTTTTTCATGAATCACGCTTGAAAACTTTGTGCTTTTTCTCATGTTGGAGCAAACCCCACTTTCTCAGATTTTCATTGACTTAGTAAATTTGGTTTGCTTTCGGTCAATGCCAGGTTGCTTTATAAATATAGGCTAATGGAGCAAAGCTAATTAAACTCAAATATTTGATTTGAGCATACTTTCTTTGTTACAAATATGGCCAACTTTAAAACTTATTTTCCTCTCACATTTTCACTTGCTTGGTTGGTAATGGAAGCACTTTGTCAACTCATTTTAGCATCAACACAACTTGATGCGCTTCTGAAATGGAAACAAAGTCTCCCACAACAACCAATTCTGGAATCGTGGATCGCTCCAACGGCACCAACAAACTCCACTGTTGATCATAGTCATTGTACATGGCGGGGGATAAACTGCGATGCCACTGGCAATGTTATCGAAATAAACTTGGCATACACAAACCTAACAGGTACTCTTGAACACCTGGATTTCTCTTCATTTCCAAACCTTCTTCGCCTTGATCTTAAAAAGCAATAAAGGAAGCTTTGTTAATTAAGAGAAATACATTAAAGAGCTATTACAGAGATTTGGTATGGACAAGGCAAAGTCAGTGACCACACCTATGCATCCATCAACCAAATTAACCTAGATAAGGATGAGAATGTTAAGGCAATAGATGAAAAAAGATATAGATGCATGTATCATTGGTTCTTTATTATATTTAGCATCTCTAGGCCAGACATTATGTTTAGTGTATGCTTATATGTAAAGTTTCAATCAAATCTTAAAAAATCTCACTTAATTACAATTAAGAGAACTTTAAGATATTTGCTTGGAACACCTTCTTATGGACTACGGTATCCTTACACTTACCATCTTGAGCATTTTGGATAATGTGATTATGAGAACATTATATTTTGTCTGGGCCAATGAAGTAAAAAATATAAATAAAATATAGAATAAATAAATAATAATGAAAAATTAATAAATTTTAAAAATAAAATATGTAAAAAATTTATTTTTCTTAATTTATTTAGGAATTCAGAACTCAAATTATCCAATTGTGTAAATTTGCTCCTAGTCCAAAATAAATTTGACCAAAAGTTCTAAAACCCAAATAAAAGAAAAAACAAAATACTAGCACCCAAAACCAAACAGGACAAAAGAGAAAAAAAAAAAAAATTCCCAACTTTCTTTGCCCTCCCTCGCTCACGAACCACTTTCTGGCCAGCACTGTACTGCAGCAACATTGCCGAGTTGCCCCAACTTTGCTCCCCACTCTACACCTGTACTCTCACGGTCGCTGCACCAACGAAGCGCCACACACTCTACGTACAGCATTCATGGCCCAACGCCACATACTCCCTCAGTCATCGAAACACCCCAGTTAAGTGTTTTGTTTATTAGATTATTCATTTGATTACTTAATTTATTTCATTTTTTGTTTTGTTTTTGGGTCAGATCAAGTATTGGGGCTTATTTGGGCTCATTATTGGTTTGTGAGTAAATTTAATTTAATTTTATCATGATTGTTATTGTTCTAAGGTTTGTTAGTGAACTAAGCTATTGTTACGGGAATATTAGGCTTGATTTGATGGCTTAAGTTTTATTTATGCTTATTAGTTTCAGTTTTGGGTTGGGTTAAAATAGAAAAATTAAATAAAAAATAATAATTGTTTAATTCATATATTTAGCATGAATTGATATTATGGTTTAAAACTTTATATCAATTTGGACAATATTTATCTCGTTTAATTATTTATCATTTCTTATTTAATTATTTTTTATTTTTAATCAATTCTCAAAACTTAAATATTTAGTTTGAATCAGTCGAGTTAGGTCAACTCGTTGATTTGAAAATAATCTATTTAGAGCACTGTTGTCATGACAATGCTTTGGTCTCAAAATTAAATTAAAAATTATTTTATGTTTCTCTAACAATTAATATAAAATCATTAATCAATTAAGTATCGTGACGACTCATGTCTCAAAAACAATATGGGGTCATCAATGATTATTATTGTCATAATAACTCTTTGACTTATAAGTGATATAAATTTTTAATTAAATCATTAAATTTAAAATTATTAATCAATTAAGGTTATTATTATCATGACGACTCTTTGACTCAGAGGTGTCACAGCTTTTTCTAATTAATCATTAATCATTTTATATAAATCAAAAACATTAATAAATCCTTAATTAACTAGGGTTATGTTGCCATGATGGTTATTTGACTCAGAAGTTATATAGGTTTTTAAATTAATCATCAAAGTATTTTTTTATTATTTAAATCTTTAGTTAATCAATTAGGTATAACGTTGTCGTGATGGCTCTTTGATTCAAAAATAATATAACTATTAATCATTTTCTTAAAAAAAAACCAATCATCAAAGCATTTGAATTTGATCAATCCTTAATTTTAACTTTTCAATACACAAGCATTTTTACATTAATCAATACACAATTATTTTCTGTCCAATCAATTCTTAATTTATAATTAAAATCTTTCAACCCACAATTATTTTTTACAAAAACTACGTGACTTTGACTTCTTATTGCATGTGGGAATACGTAGGCACACAAGACAAGTCAAAACTGTAAATATTTTCATTTATATTTTTAATATTATTTTGTTATTTTTTAATTTTATTTTTGTTGAAAGGGGTAATTTAAATATCCTAAAGCTATCAATGTTTTGTACAATTAAGTTAGGATAACTGTTTTATGGTGGATATATCAAGGGTGCAATAGAATTAAATTCCTCTCTTTTCCTGCACATAAATAAACTCCCGAACTCGACCTAGTTTCACAGACTATTTTTTTTTTATTTTTGTAAAAGAATATTTTTAATAATTTTCCTACCAAATAATTACTGGTGGCAACTCCATTTTTCTTCTTTCTCTTGCCATTCAATCGTGATAGCTTTTCAGGGATGATCGTGACAGTGATGCTGACTTTGCAGAAGATAACGTGGATAGAAGGAGTATTAATGGTTATTACTTATTCATTTGTAACTCACTAGTCTCTTGAACTAATAAGAAACAAAGTTAAGTGACACTTTTTATGGCATAGGCTTATTATATGGTGCATCTAGTTGTTGTTTTCAATTAATTTGGATGAAACATCAATTAGTTGCTTTGATCACATTCCTTGTATTGTGACAACACTAGTGCTCTAAATTTGACTAAAAATCAAATTCAATAGTCAAGAGCAAAGTACATAAAAATTATATATCATTTTATATGTGACCATGTGCAAAAAGAGAATATTAAATCTCATTTGTGAATTCTGACAAGCAAGTGGCAGATATATATTTTTACAAAACCTTTTCAAGAAGAGAGGTTTTGTACTTTGAGAGAGGAAATTGGAATGTCTAGCCATATGAACTTAGCTTCATATGCTATCTTTGAATTTTAAGACTAAAATTTATGGTTGACAAATTTTTATTGTGTTTGCTGCTTCATTTGTTGTACTTCTACACATTTCTAAGCTCAAAAATTGATTTTGCTGCATAATTCATAATGCATTCTGCATAATTGGTATTTCTTTTACTTAAGAAGTATATTTTAATGGTTTTGTGATTTTGGAATAGTTTGGAATGCTTTGAACCTATTTTGAAAATTGTATAGCTCTGAAAAATAAAGTGGAAGCCCTTGTAAAAGCCAAATGGTTGTCTAAAGAACGCCAACCCTTCACCTAACTATGGAAATCAAGTGGCATTGTCTTTGATTTGCACTAAAGCTTCTGAATCTCAAAAATAACATTTCTTGATCAAGCATCAATAGCGAAGGATGACTATCTTATTAATCTTAATGCAGTTTATTTCCATTCTCCAACCACTAAGCTTAATAATTGGGATGCAACCAAGTTTCCTTTGATCTTAAAGTTTCATCTGTAGTAATCATTCATACTAATCCTATAGCTCTCTGCCTTTGGCCTAAGGATGACATTTATAAGATGGGTTTACATGTTTCTCTTTGATTATTATTATCTTGTAATAAATGCAATTTCAATTCAGTAACATAACTACTTGAAATATCTTTGCTTTTCCAAATAAATTTTCACCTTTACTAATTCCCTTTGCTTTTTAAATAAGTTTTGCCATATCCTCCTAAAACTTCCTTCTAATAATCCTCCTATTACATAATAAAGTAAGTATTAAATAAAAAGGTAAAGCATTTAATGTCTTAAAAATATAAAAAGCATTCAAAACTTACTTTATTTAGTAATTAGGAGAATTATTAGGATGATGTGTTAGAAGGATATAAAATTATTCTTTTTAAAATTTGCCTTCATTATTTCTTTCTTGTGCTGGTTCAAATAAATGTATATCTAGAAGTGATGTTCTCAAAAAATGATAATGCTAAGACCCTAAGTTATAGTTTTGATCACCTCATTAATTGTGCTGACAAAGATAATGCAGATGATTGAGTCTTCTTATGACAAGTTTAGGAAAATTTCACCTCACGAAGAATCAATCGTGACAGTTTCTCTTCCACATAAAGAATCTCAACTTGTGATCAAATGAAAATGAATCATGAAGACATGAAGAATAATGTCTCTATCAATAAACGGTGGCACCTTTGCTATGAAGCAATCATGTTCTTTGTTTCTCACAAAATGGATGGTCAAGTTTTACCGCTTTTGCAAATGGGATACAGTTGAAAAACATCCTACTTAAAAGCACACTTCAAGTAGCCAATCAAAGGATGAAGACCTATGCCAAAAAAAACAAAAGGAAGCAAAAACTGAAATAAAAACAGCGGCAAAAGAAAACCAAAAAAAAAAGAATAAACTCTCATTTTAGTCTTCTAAAGATACAAGTGTTATTACTTTAATCCTGCAAAAAATTTTGACATCATTTCAGTCCCTAAATCATGGAAAGTGTATCAAAAGGGTCATTATGTGTATGGATAGGAAGTAAATTAATATAATTTCGATGATTGAGGGACATCAATTTTGTATAATTGAGAGATTAAATTGATGACATTTTACGATGGTTGAGACACTAAATCGATGTCAATTTTTTTAAAAAACTAAAATGATGTTACCTTCCATAATTTAAGGATTAAATTAATGTTGAAATGCTTTGGAGAACTAAAGTGATAACATTTGAATTTTTAGAAGACAAAAAAGGGGGTAATTCAAAAAAAAAGGAAAAAAATTTGCCTCACTGAGTTAAAAACTTGAAATAATGACCGAGGCAAAAATCAGAGTGCAAAAATAAATAAATAAAAATAAATGACTTGATAGGTTAAAAACTCTAAAAAGAGCAACCTAGGTAAAAGTTAGGGTCAAACGAAAATAAAGAAATTGGCAACAACCACAATTGCTTTAAAAGAAATCAAGCTGGACAATATACAAACATACAACTTCACTAAAGCCTTAAGACTGAAGCAATCCAATCTAGAGAAGCAGATCATGAGATTTTTACAAAACTCTAGATTGGTATTGAGGAACGACCCCAGAGGTGCAAAGCAACAGGACCCTCAAACACACTCTTGCAAATCTAGTAAATAAAATATAGCACAAAAATAACCATGAAAATGAAATTAACAGATGACAATATGAGTACATAGACACAAGAATTTAATGCAATTCAGCAAATCTCAAGCCTACATTCACCACAAAGGATAAAACACTTTTACTATGAGAAGAAAACCAGTACAAGAATAATCATTGAGTTTCATACCAAACCTAATCCCGAAACTGTTACATCTTCGGTCACTTTTAAAAACTATTTTACATGCAAAATAAAGGAAAATTTAGTCAAGATATTTTACATAATTCCCTTGAAAAGTGACCACTATGTAGTTAATCTTATACACCCTAATACATTATCCCTCGCTAGGATCTTGGTTATTATTCTGAATAATCCTAATGCTATGAATTGCTTTGACTGCATTGATTAAGGGTATGTCAACCCAAAAATTTTGAATCTTAATAATGATTTGAAGGAACGGTATTTTGGTTAAAATATGAAAATATTAGCAAATATGAATGAGATAAAAATCTTAGTAGAGAGAGATAATATTTGATTTTAAACTGTAATATTTTCAACTGCATATTCATACAAAAAATAACTTCTTTTTAATATGAACTCTCATTCAACATGCTTTCTTGATCTTATTATGCCTTATTATCAATCATTTTCATAAACCATAACATGATTCTCAAACTTAGGAATATAGCTCTTTTCGAGTGTAAGGGCATCCCCACGCCATTGTCATCAATGTGACCTTACCACAAGTGGCCTTAATCATGTAGGATCACCTCCTCGAGGATCATATCCAAGTTTTGGTGAGAGCAACTCCCATAAGGATCAAATCTCAAAACTTATTGATAATAGGCATAATCATGTCAAATATTTATCGTTCATGGTTCACAATCCTTCATTCAAAAATTAAAACATCATAATAAATAAACACATAAAATGAATCATTATTAAAGAATAACACATTTCATCAAAAATAAGAACACATATTAAATTATAGTAGGGAAAAGAAATGTTTTACTTCCTACTTGGTGTTTTGCTTGTTCACGAATGAGAGTGTGATTTGTTCAAAAGTGTGTGTGTGCATGGAATACATGGGATGGGGTATTTTTAGGGTGCTAGTCATGTGAGAGGTGTGCCTGCCGTGAGTGATTTTTCTAGTGCATGTGATTAAATTCACATGGTGCCATGACTACCATGTACCTAGCCGTATACCTTTCTTTGAATTTAAAAGGCCAAGTTATGCTAGATGCTTCTACTTATCTAGCTTGTACTTGATCACTCAAGATGTACCTTAGCCGTGCAAGAGGAATAAAGGTGGGTGTGATGTCACTTTGAGAGATTTTATCCCTTAACTATTAAGTAACTTTTGACTTGTGTCTATGGGTAACCTTCTTGGATAGGTGGTAATGTGAGTGAATGTTGTTTCTCCTAGATTCTTCTTTTAGGTCAAAACATGTGCTCTTTTGTAAGATAAGTTAGGGAAATGACATGTGGCACCTTATCTTGTTAAGTAATTATTATTTAGTTAGCATGAGTAGCTTAGTTACTTAGTTACTTTCTTTCCATGACATGTAGTCCTAATTAATTTAAGTTACTTGAAAGATTTCCATGCTTCATGTAGTTGGTTTGGGTAGCTTGGCCATGTAAACATGTCTCTTTGGGGTTTCTATCTTTTGCTTTTCAAGTGATTATGATTTTCTTAGATTTTCTAAGTGTTTTAATTTGATAACCAAGGCTATCCATAATGGTGCATGACCGTGGAATGTATAGTACTTGGAGATTCTATTTCTTTCTTTTCAAGTAGTTTATGATGACTATCTTTAATTCTTCTTTGCTATTCTTGTCTTACTCATGGCCGTGAGGTGCACTTGTTTGGACTTTTCCTTTTCTCTTTTTGACTAGGAGGATAGTATTTATTGATTTCTACTTGACTTGTAATAGGGTGAAGACACAAGTGTCAACTAGCTATGCAAGTAACCTAGTTCTTACTCTAGTTTTTATTCTCAAGACTTCTTCGCTGTGCAAGTCCTTAGAGATTTCATCCCAGAGTAGTTAAGTTGTCTTGAGTTGATAGTTTTGTTCTCTTTCTCTTAGATAACCGTGAGAATGAACTTCTCCTTTAGATTTGATTATTTGACCATGTGATTAAATTTATGCTAGGCTATGGTAATGACTTTTGGTACTCTATAATAAATTATTGACTAAAATTTATTGTCTACCCGATAGTTACCTATCTTTTGTTTAAATCACTTGTAGTTTATTTTATAATTTAATGGTGGAAAAGTTTACACCATTATTCTTTCCGTTGTGGTTAAGATCACATGTTTTTAAGGAAAGATGAATCTTCTTAGTCATGTACTTTTAGTTTCTTAGGTACTACTTTATTCTTAGTAGCTTTTATGGCTACTTTTGACTATAGAGATTCCTTTTTTCTATTTAGTTCTTTTGTATTTTCATTCTTTTGTCTTATAACAAATTAAGTACTCTTAGTTAACTTAGAGTTACTTAGTTTGTTTACTTCTTGATAGCGTTTCTTGATTGATTTAAGGTTGACTAAGTTTATTTAGGATTGACTTTAGCTGATTTAGTTTCTTCTAATTTTTCTTTAGCTTCATACTAAATTCCACTTCTTATTATTAATTTTTGGATAACTTAAAAGACTTTTTTTTTCTTTCCAAGAGGTTTCCACATGAGAGAGGCTCCATGAAGCTTTTTGATTTCTTTTTGTTTCGGTGTTCCTAATGATTAACTTGTCTTACTTGACTAAAGTAATCTAAAGATTCTTTTTTTCACTTTAGCTTTATTAACGAGATTTCTTTTCTCTTTTCATGTGTTCGTCTTTTCTTTTAACTAAAATAATATCTTTTACTTATATTTTATTTCACGTCACTTTCTTAAAAACTTCTTTTTTTTTTCTTTTTTCCTTGCACGTGGACTTAGTCCTTTTAAGTTCTAATTTTTCAAATTTTCTTTTATTACGAGAATTTTCCTTATTCTTACTTGTCTTCATGTGTACACATCCTATTTAGAGACCAAATTCATTGTTCTTTTATATTTCTTCTATCATTTGGGTCATATATTTAATTTTTAGGCATATTTTGCTAAACTTGAAATCTTTAATCTTCTAATCTACACGTGTCTTAAGATATTTTAAAATTTTTATTTTAACTTTCTTTATATGACTTGAATTTTTTTAAAAAATTATTTTATATAAATTGGATTCTTTCTAAAAATTTATGATGATCTTCATAATATAATCACACAAAATCAAAGTAAAAATATATTTTATAACAAATTTATGATGGACTTCATAATATAATCACACAAAATCAAAGTAAAAATATATATTTTATAACTTTAGGAGATGTTACAAGAAATAGTATAGTTGTTAAAAAAAATACATGTTGAGGTGCATCACAAAATGTGCAATTACACATCAGTGGTGAAAACTCCCTGAAACAAATACATTGTTTATACCTGATAAATTCTTGTTTTTTACTAGTGATTGCACAACTGCCACTTGACTTTATATAATAGGAGCAGAAACTGAACATTCGGGAGCTATAAAAATAGTTATTAAATTGTTAGCATCGCAATTATGATAATTGTTTAATTACTAAGATTTATCCAGTTGAAATAAATAAGAATTCCAAATTGAAAAAATAATATTTATTGAACTATTCGAACTACTTTGCTATTTATTTTTTTTGCTTCTATCCATGTAGTTTCAGTGAATTCATACAACTTTTGTTCTTATCTTACCTTACATTTCGGAACCATTCTTTGAATTCTTTGAAGAATGTTCTTGTAAAACTTGCAAACCAAAGGATTGCAGGCATAAATTATACAAGCCGATCCCGCTTGGATTTAAATAGTAAAGAACAAATACGAAGAAAAGATGGCAGACGAAAAGGAAAAAGCTGATTAGTGAATATTGTGATATATCCTTTTGTTCATATGTATTTGAATTAATTTATTTTATTATTAAAATAATTTATAATTAAAATATTATTAAAATAATTTAAAAAAATAATTTTTTTTATAAATAATTTATTTATAAACATGCATAATTCTCTTAATATTTAAAAAAGGTATTAAATGAAAAAAATAAAAATATTTAATATCTTAAAATTTTAAAATACATTTAATATGTTATTTATTTAATAATTAAAATAATTATTAAAAAAATAACTTAAAACAATATAAAATTATTCTATATGCAAAAATATAGTTCATCTTCAATAGCCATCATCAGCTGATTTGACCAGCTATCATCATAAGCTGATTATTAAGTTTCTAGAAATTCTAGAAATTTCTATAAATAACAGTGGTGATAAGTCTTAAGTCTTTAGATCATTATTAAGTTTTGTACAAGTTTTTTGAATGAAGAGAATTTTATCAAATTACTTATTTCTCTTCAGTATTCATTCCTCCTTAATTAACTCTTATTTAATTTAACTTCCGTCGCAACACCACCTTACTGGCATCAAAGCAAAAAATTAGTATCAGAGTTAGTTAGTATCCAAATTAATTAGCTAGTAAAAGATGACAAACAATTATAATATTGTTTGGGGATCAATCCCACTTAGGTGAGAAACTACATTATAACTTAATATTAGGATGAGTCTTTTTTTTTTCTTTTTTGGTAAGGTTTCTCCAAGTCATTTTGACAAAACCAACTTTCGTTTTGGTCTTTACGTATATTTCTTTTTATATTTATATTTTATATTAGTTGTCAAATATATATTGATTAATTGATTTTCTCTATAAAATTTTGAAATTTATCAAGTAAAGATTCTTTAAGTACATTAATTATTATATATAGGACAATGTAGGAGTATTATTTAGCACGTGCAGTGATAGAGTCAAGACCTTAGAGTCAGTGAGTGCCTCTGACGCATTCAAATTCTCTTCTCTGGCTAATTTCTTGTGCACAAAAATTTTTTTAGACGTAATAAAAAAATTAATATCATAAAATAGTACATTAATCCATTAATAAAAATATTATACACAATAAACAAAAGATGATCATAAAATAATGCATTAATCTATTAATAAAAGTTTTTAGACATGAGAAAAAAGAAATATATCATAAAATAGCACATCATTAACCAATTGATGACATTTTAATAGATAAGAAAAAAATATTTTAGTTTAATCATTGTGAATGAAAAACTTAACATTTTGTAATTGACTGAAAAGAATATAATTGCTGAAAGATTTCCTTCATTTAAACAATTTTATACACATCATAATGACAATTACTTTCATTGGATTATGAAAAAAAATTAGAAATTAATTTTATTTTAAGGCAGTTATCAATACCTAATGAAAATGAATAACAAATAGTCAAACATTATTCAAATGAAAAACAAATAAAAAATTCAAATAAAGAATAAAATAACTAATAAATCGATGAAGTTTTGTCAGTTTTAATACCAGCAACCTAATTACATTAAAAAACTTAAATAACTTAATATTGACATAGAAAAATAAAGATGCTTATACTAGAGAAGATATGATTAAAACAATTAAAATTTGTTCCTTTTAGCCATTTTATAAAATTTTGGTTTTTTTTGTTTTATATTTTATATTTTATATTTTTAATATTTTCAATAAATTCAAATACGTCATGATTTGTTAGTGATTTACTCATTGTCTTATGTTTTTTTTAATAAAATAATAATGAGATCTTCAAGATACACGGATAAAAATTTAAGTGGGGTCACATTTGAACTATGAAGCTGATCATTTCAATTTATAATTAACATATCTAATTGAAAATACAAAATCTCAGCATAGGCATGCGTACCCAAGCTGGCTCCCCCAGGGACTATGTGATTAACATATTATCTTCTACTATCCATGCATTAACTATGTTTAACATAAAAAAATTCAATTTAATTGTTAAAATGAAAGACAGTATCGGCCACATAATTGATGTAAAACATATTTAGTGGTTTAGTATAAGATAATTGTCTTACACAAAATGTATTTAAGAATCTTTCTTATCAAGTAAAACCATCAACTAATGTGGATTTACTTACATATCCATATTTTTTTTTTCCTAATTAATGGTACAATATTTATTAATTATTGATTATATTTCATAGACCTTAAATATTTATTGCGAGTACTTTTTACTGATAAGTGTTTAATAATTCATGGGAAGCATTGGTATGGTGGAAAAAAATTTAGGGATCAACTACATCAACAAATAAATGGTTGATAACTTATCAAAATACCGGTATCTAAAGAAAAATATGTTTAGAAAGTAATCTCAATGTTTTCTTTTTTATTGTGTTTTTGTTCTAGAAGACGTTCAAAATATAGTGTAGGAAAGGCGAGGGTACACTAAATTATAGACAAACGGTTTGGCTGGATTTTCATCCCGAAATCAAGCTATACTTTCAAATATTTGGTATCATTGGAGTTACAAGTCCTCGTAACATTTTGTAATGCTTTAATCACTAATAACTGTTTTTATGTCAAAACAATAGTCTTAAACTAGGACAAGGTTTAGTTCGTTGTAAAGTTGTTTTTAGTGTGCATAGTTATTTAGTTGAGTAAACCTTGCACCAGCAAAAAGAAAAAACAATGTACAAATAAATGAAATGATGACACTTGGAATTAAATACCGAGAATGATAAATGACGTTTATGTAATCAACTTCGTCATCAATTCGTAAAGAAAAAAAATAAAATGTGATTAGTGTGATCTAATAGTCCGGAGACCTAAAGCTAAGGAATAAAGTTGCTTTCTTAGCATATTGCCTGTCAAATTGTTGTCATCGTCCTGCGATCATTGGCAATTGTTTCAGCTAACAATGCCGTTGCAATGACATTTGTATGAAATAATAGAAATATGGAAGAGGTAAAGATCAAAACAGATGCCTTGACAAAAGCCATTTAAAATCTATCAACTAAATTGGATATGGAAGAGCACAATTTCAAATATATAATTCCTCATTTGATGAATACATAAAATAATACCACAACTAAGCTGAGGTAGTGGAAGGGTTTTAAGTCTTGTCGATCATCGACGATCCTAAGCAATATGTTTCCCATTTGTTATCGAAATGGCATTTTCTATCCATTGATAATACTTTAGTGGATTTCATACTCTACCATTTAATCCTATGGAATGCCCAACTCATCATTTGAGAGTAGAACTTTTTTATCTTGGCACGGCAAGACCTATTGAGATTTCACATGAGATTTACTGTGCAATTGTGTGGTTAAATGAAATGCAGATTTAATGCACATATGTGCATTATGCATTCCTTAATTAATTTGCTTGTATCTTCAAATCAAGAAACTAGAAAATCATTCAATTATTTAGTTCTTTTATTTTTATGAGATGAGCACTTTTGATCTCTCCTTTAGAGTGCAATTAAAAACTTAATGGAATATGCTAACTTTGGCATTCTAAAATCAATTTAATTTTAATTTTGGTCTCTCTATTTTATAGATAATTTGGTCCCTTAGTTTAAAAAATGTTTACTACTTAAATAAATGAAATTATGCTACATATATATTATAATATCATGTGAATGATTTTAATTTAATAAAATAATTTGAATTTTATTTTACGAGAAAATGATTAAATGTAAATAAATTTTAAATAGTTCATTTTTAAATTATGAAGACAATAGCTTATTTTCAAATCTAGAGAAAAATTATTCATTTTATTAAAATATAAAAGCATTTAAGTAAGCGAATAAGTTTAAACTTTTAAAGTCTTATATAGGTTCAAGCTTTTTTATCAAAATTTCTTTAATAAAAAGTATTGTATTATATATAAAATTATAAATTATATAAATCTACAATAATATTTATATATATGAAATTTGTAATTTATTAATCAATAATGTTTGTAATATTAATAGAGTATAAATATTGTTATATATATAATTAAGAAATTAAGGTATTTATATACAAGTTTTTGTAAATTTATATAACTTTTTAATTATTTGAGTATATTTATATAATTTATTATGTACAGTACACTAATTTTAATTAAAGGTTTGGGTTTATTTGAGAATTTGAAAGCCTAAGCACATACTTTAATTTTATGTAATTGATTTTAATTTAACATTATTTGTATTTATGGAGAAAAATCATCTACATTTTGATTACTTTCATAATACCTTTTACCTAGCTTAGATAATTCAAATTAATAAATAAGTACCATTCTTGCAGTTTAAATTTTTATTTAATAAAAAAGAATAAAATGAAATTATTTGTATCTATAAATATATAAAATTTGTTTATATGTAGGCTTTTTTAATTTATTGTTAAGTAGAATTAGTAAATGTCTTATTAAAATTTACACATGATGATCATGATGCTGAACAATTAAAAGGAAATAAATTTGAAAATTGGTACTCATACTCTCAACACGATAATATTGATGATGTTGTTGGCCATGATAATAACAAATGAAAATTAATTGTCCCTCATTTCAATCAATTTTAAATGTAATCAATCATCATTGTCATTTGAGTAATTTCCGATGGTAACCTGACTCTCCATCAAAATTGAACAATTAGGTTTAAATCTTTATGAACATTCCATTTTGTCCAATAACTCAAAAAAAATACTTGAAAAACTAACAATGAAAATTAGGAAGGAAAAATCGAAAAACCCATAAAAACCATTGGTCGTTGTCTTGAAAAATTAATGGTTCAATTTTATCCATTATCCATCTAGTTCATGACCCTAGAAACCTAGAACCATATCTCACAACCTACTTTACCCATGATCCATCTCAATTATCCTAAATACACTCCCCAATTTTCGTTCGAAAGGAATGTGCCATTATCTCTCATCTTTCTTCCCAAACCAAATTATAACTCTTAAGCAAATATCACCTAACAAACTTAGCAGAAGAAATCAGCTGAAAGTGGGGGAAATGATGGGAATAGTTAAGTTGAGTGTCTGCGCCATACCTCCTACAATCCCCACTCCATAGGCCATACTTTCGGTACTAATGGAGTAACAAACCATCCAAAGTCTATTGATAAAATCCAAAGGAAGAAAAAAAGAGAGAGAGGGAAACATGGAAAAGACTGAGAGAAAGGAGGGATGAGTTCATAGAAGAAAAGAGAGAGACGGGAGAGTAGTAGCGGAAGAGGGGGGTCATTCACAGACGAAAAGAACTTAGAAAAGCAAGGAGAAAATAGTGAGGCTGAGAGAGGAAAAGGGATTTTTGGGATTGCTATTGGAGAAACCAAAAGAGAAAAACTGTGAAAACTCTTGGTTGTGAAAAATTTTCCTAAACAATTTAGTGTAAGGATGTGTGTAAACAAAATGGTGTGTAATAAATTATTTTTTATCTTCAATAGCTATGATTTTTTTCAAGTTTTTTCTCACTCTTTCCCTCATTTTTCAGTTTAATCCCCCTCTTTTAAAAAAAATATTTTTTTGATAGATAAAAACGCTTTTACCTGTCAATGTAGACACTATCACCCCCCAGTTGTTCAACATACATCAGATTACTTTATTATGCAGAAAGGGGGTTAAGGTTAACCTAACAGGACTTTCACAACAACAAAAATTGTCAATACAGTCAAAATATAGGAACTGTGGGAGAGCAAATGTGGGAGACTAGGAAGATTGTACCACGATGGTGTATTTCTGTAATTTCATTGTCACTTTTCAATAGAAAATAACCCATATTAATACAATCTTTCTAGATTTAAAAAAAAAAAAAATCACACTCGTACGCATGCCGTTGCATCTCTGTAATGTAGTACTAAATCTAATAGCAAGAGATGTGAGCTTTTGTGTGACACTATTAAGTGTGCCACCACAATTTATTTGTTATTTGTTTATAATAATCAAAAGCTTACACAGTTTGTTGCCCCACTGCCTTCTACATTCCTAGTGAAGTTTACGAGGAATCCAATCCCTAATTAGTGGCTAATTAAGGAGGGAAAACCATATCAATAGCAAAATTAAAGAAGGAAAACCATTGTAAAATGGGTTTCGCGCCTACTTATACTTTCTCACTAATAAAATATGGTAATGAACTAGCTTTAGTACTCCTATGATTTTTAAGACATTGATATTATTTCCTCTTAAATGTTGATATGATGAATAAACCCATGAAATAGCACTCATAATTAAGTCATAACGACTTGTCAAATTTTGAACATGCAGGATAAAAGAATGTATTAAATAGCAAGAGTTATTCACGGCTTTTGTTATTCTCTTTTGAAAATGCTTGTCACTATTTATTATTTATTAGTATGTAGAAGCACACTTTTGGGAATTTGGGATGGCATCAATTATCAAATTCAAATATCGACAAGAGCACACCTACATAGTCACCACTATAAACCTTTCTTTAATAGACCAAACCAACCATGACACCAGCAAAAGCTTTAGAGGGTCGAACTATAATTTGCGTTTTGCAACGTCAAAACTCAAAAGCCCGTGAGTATTAGAACATGTAATTATGTAACCACGAGTCTTGTTAGCCTAATTGATAGCATATAACCCCCGTTAAATCTTATTCTTTATGAGTTCTGAGCTCTTTAGACTGAAATTAAGATAAACCATAAAGAAAGTGAAGTGTGTAATCTTATAACATAATTTTTTAATTATCAAATTTTTATGTTAAAATTTCATCCGCTGCTGGGGTTCTCAGAATAACACTCACTACAAGCATGAGAGATGAGAGTTTATTGGGAAATAAGAAACCACCACTGGGGTTCCCTTTGATTTTGATTTGCTCTTTAGATTCTCTGAAGAAGACGATTTCGGTTTAGATCCTTCTGCATAATCAGAGACTTGAGCTGATGAGGATGAGGAGGGAACAAAGCAGTTGAAGAAGGTTGACATCAGAGCCATTGGTGTTTCTGTTTCGTTCTCCTTTAATTTCCTGGGTTGGTTCAGCTGAAGTATCTGTGTGTAATTGCAATGCCTCTTTCTAAGGAAGCAAGAAGAAATTTGCACTAGCTAAGGTCAATCAATGAAGGAAAAACCAGGGAAAAAGATTGAGGTGCAAGTTGAAGTTGAATTGGGATTCTGCAAGTGAGCAAAGCGGAAATGATATGGCCTGTGTTTTGTGAATGAATGAGTTTGAGGTAAGTTGGCCTATTTATAGGACCAGATTATAAGAAAAGGAAGCTAGCATGTTGGTGCATTTACTTAGGGAGCAAGGCGAACATGGGACCACAAAGATCATTGAAAATTCATACCAGGGTGGTCTTTATGGCTGCTTTTGACCTAGCATTATATTACTGAAAGATTTCCTTCATTTATATTAATTTGATTTTATCTTAAACAATTTTACACACATCATAATGACTATTACTTTCATTGGATTATGAAAAAAAATTAGAAATTAATTTTATTTTAAGGCTATTACCAATACCAAATGAAAATGAATAACAAATAGTCAAACATTATTCAAATGAAAAACAAATAAAAAAAATTCAAATAAAGAATAAAATAACTAATACATCGATGAAGTTTTGTCACTTTTAATACCAGCAACCTAATTACATTTGAAAACTTAAATAACTTAATATTGACATAGAAAAATAAAGATGCTTATACTAGAGAAGATATGATTAAAATAATTAAAATTTGTTCCTTTTAGCCATTTTACAAAATTTTGGTTTTTTTTTTGTTTTATATTTTATATTTTTAATATTTTCAATAAATTCAAATACTTCATGATTTGTTAATAATTTACTCATTGTCTTATGTTTTCTTAATAAACAATTAATGAGATCTTCAATACACACGGATAAAAATTTAAGTGGGGTCACATTTGAACTAAGAAGCAGATCATTTTAATTTAAAATTAACATATCTAATTCAAAGTACAAAATCTCAGCATAGGCATGAGCACCCAAGCTGGCTCCCCCAGGGACTATGTAAGTAACATATTATCTTCCACTATCCATGCATTAACTATGATTAACATAAAAAAATTAAATTTAATTGTTAAAGTGAAAGACAACATTGGTCTACATAATTAATGTGAAACATATTTAGTGACTTAGTGTAAGATAATTGTCTTACACAAAATGTATCTAAAAATCTTTCTTATCAAGTAAAACCATGAACTAATGTGGATTTACTTATATATCCATATATTTTTTCCTAACTATTGGTACCATGACGAATTATACAATATTTATTAATTATTGATTATATTTTAAAGACCTTAAATATTTACTATGAGTACTTTTTACTAATAAGTGTTTAACAATCCATGCGAAGCATTGGTATGGTGGAAAAAATTTTAGGAACCAACTACATCAACTAATAAATGGTTGATAACTTATCAAAATACTGGTATCTAAAGAAAAATATGTACAGAAAGTAATCTCAATGTTTTATTTTTTATTGTGTTTTTGTTCTAAAAGAGGTTCAAAATATAGTGTAGGAAAGGCGAGGGTACACTAAATTATAGACAAACGGTTTGGCTGGATTTTCATCCCGAAATCAAGCTATACTTTCAAATATTTGGTATCATTGGAGTTACAAGTCCTCGTAACATTTTGTAATGTTTTAATCATTAATAACTGTTTTTATGTCAAAATAATAGTCTTAAACTAGGACCAGGTTTAGTTCGTTGTAAAGTTATTTTTAGTGAGCATAGTTATTTAGTTGAGTAAACCTTGCACCAGCAAGAAGAAAAAAAACAATGTACAAATAAATGAAATGATGACACTTGGAATTAAATACCGAGAATGGTAAATGATGTTTATATAATCAACTTCGTCATCAATTCATAAAGAAAAAAAATAAAATGTGATTAGTGTGATCTAATAGTCTGGAGACCTAAAGATAAGGAATAAAGTTGCTTTCTTAGCGTATTGCCTGTCTAATTGTTGTCATCGTCCTGCAGATCATTGGCAATTGTTTCAGCTAACAATGCCGTTGCAATGACATTTGTATGAAATAATAGAAATATGGAAGAGGTAAAGATCAAAACAGATGCCTTGACAAAAGCCATTTAAAATCTATCAACTAAATTGGATATGGAAGAGCACAATTTCAAATATATAATTCCTCATTTGATGAATACATAAAATAATACCACAACTAAGCTGAGGTAGTGGAAGGGTTTTAAGTCTTGTCGATCATCGATGATCCTAAGCAATATGTTTCCCATTTGTTATCGAAATGGCATTTTCTATCCATTGATAATACTCTTAGTGGATTTCATACTCTACCATTTAATCCTATGGAATGCCCAACTCATCATTTGACAGTAGAACTTTTTTGTCTTGGCACGGCAAGACCTATTGAGATTTCATATGAGATTTAATGTGCAATTGTGTGGTTAAATGAAATGCGGATTTAATGCGCATTTGTGCATCAAGCATTCCTTAATTAATTTGCTTGTATCTTCAAATCAAGAAACTAGAAAATCAATCAATTATTTGTTTTGTAAATCTGAAATGCTAATTTCTCTTTTTCTGTCTTCATTGCTATTGAAAGACGAATTTCTGATGAGTGTATCATGTAGGAAATCATAAGGTTTCTTAGTCTATTCTATAAAAAATCTTCTTGTGCTTATGTTATAATATGTAAGAAAGGAAATAGAATTTGATTAACGCATTATCTACTTGTATTAATGAAAGATTTTGTTTATATTTATGTTTGTATTCTTCCCAGAAAGTTTATAATCATCTGATATTTTATCTTGCTAGATGTGTCTCTATTATTTAAGCATATACTGAAGGATGATATTTTTTATAAAAATCTAATATGATGATTGATTTTGTTAATACAAAAAATGAAGCATTTAGATGCTTTTAATTTGGTCCTTTAGCTGCTATTTGCATTTAGGACATAGTTAATTAAGTGCAGGACTACGATTAATTTACATCTAGGTGTTAGATTTGAGACTAGCCCGAAGATTAATTTCTTTGTGGTAATTGATTGTAATGCTGAGCAATTAAAAGGAAATAGATTTAAAAATTGGTACTCATACTCTAAACTCGATAATATTGATGATGTTGTTGGCAATGATAATAACAAATAAAAATTAATTGTCCCTCATTTCAATCAATTTTAAATATATTCAATCATCGTTGTCATTGAGCAATTTCAGGTGATAACCTAGTTGTCCACCAAAGGTGAACAATTTGGTTTAAATCTTTATGAACATTCCATTTTGTCCAAGAACTCAAAAAAAAAATATTTGAAAAAATGAAAATGAAAATTTGGAAGGAAAAATGGAAAAACCCATAAAAACCATTGATCTTTGTCTTGAAAAATTAATGATTCAATTTTATCCACTATCCATCTGGTTCATGACCCTGGAACCCTAGAACCATAACTCACATCCTACTTTACCCATGATCCAACTGACTTATCCTAAATACACTCTCCAATTGTCCTTCGAAAGGAATGTGCGATTATCTCTCATCTTTTTTTCCTAACCAAGTTGCAACTCTTAAGCAAATATCACCTAACAAACTTAGCAGAAGAAATCAGCTGAAAATGGGGGAAATGATGGGAAAAGTTAAGTTAATTGAGTGTCTGCGCCATACCTCCTTCAATTCCCACTATATAGGCCATACTTTCGGTACTGATGGAGTAACAAACCATCCAAAATCTATTGATAAAATCCAAAGGAAGAGAAAAAGAGAGAGGGAAACACGGCAAAGACTGAGAGAAAGGAGGGCTGAGTTCAAAGAGGAAAAGAGAGAGACGGGAGAGTAGTAGCGGAAGAGGGCGGTCATTCACGGAGGAAAAGAACTCAGAAAAGAAAGGAGAAAATAGTGAGGCTGAGAGAGGAAAAGGGATTTTCGGGATTGCCATTGAAGAAACCAAAAGAGAAAAACTGTTAAAAACTCTTACTTGTTTGAAGTTGGACCCGAATTTGGAGGTAACAGGATTCATGGATTTCTCTTTCTTACACTTTTTAATTTTCTGTTGACGATCTACCTATGCTTTGGTGATCTAATGAGAATGTTGGCTCTGTACTTACTCTTTATTTATGCCTGAAGCTTGTTTCATAATTGAACCATAATGTTTCTCCACCTATTTCGATTCTCAGCTGGACACAACACCATTTTCCCTTTGCACCTCATTCACCCACAACACCTGTTCCAGCAAAGTTCCGATGAAGGAGTTGATGGGAAGGGATAATTGGTCTTGATTCCAGGATTAATTTGGGTCAGGCTGTGTCTTTCTTTTTTAATTCGGCTACTTTTTTTTTTAGTTTTACAGTTATTATCTTTAAAGTTTTAAAAATCTATGAGGAGTTATGCTTTTGATTTTTGAGAGCTTATATTATATAGAAAGTAATATCATTATCGCTTCTAATTCAGAGATATTAAATCTATAGTATAATTTAAATGAACGGAACTCGATTCACACAAAAAAAAAAGTTCTTTGAAGTTTCAAATGTTCACCTTGAGGTGTCATTCTTTGATTCTTTGTGCAGCATCTCTCTCTGCTATTTCGTGTAGTCATTATCTTTAGTTTAACTTTGAAGTGTCATTTTGATAAGTTGCCGTGCAAAATGTGGGAAACTTACCAAAACTCCTTTGATTAGCTTTGTTGGCAGCATAGACGTATAGCCTCGCGCCATGAACGTGGCAAGTATTGTCTTGAAAAGTTAGAACCCGAAATAGCTTCTTTTTTGGTTTCTTTTTATTATTATTATAAAATGCTTTTCTTCTTTAATAGGGACTTTTGAATAATTAATTAGCAAGGTTCTACTTGTTATGCCTCGAAAAGTTTATGAGGGGATATTTTTATATCACTTTTGTCCTTGTTGTACATAATTGTATTATTTAATTTATCATATACTCAATTACTATTTGTATGAATTGATTTATTTTGATCTTTTATTTTGTGAATGCTGTAAAATGAATATAGTGGTTCATTGTTTTTACATAATGGTTGGCGGAGTTAATCGTATGTCGTGGTTGTGATATCTCATATTTACTTTTTTTTTTACGGTTAATTAAGGATAAATTTTATTTTATAAAAGAAGATATTTTAGTAGCATAATTGAAGACAAATTCTAATAATGGGTCTGTGAACACCAAAAAATTAGGGACACTGGAATAGTTGAATTGCTGTTAGTTGACGCGACAAAGGGATTTGCTGACCCGATTATGTACCCTTGGGATAGTTGAATGGGCCTCACCCCGATTGGGTCAAAGGTGCTAAGTGGGCTTATGTCTTAGACCAAATCCATTCTTGGGCTAAATAGATAAGTCAGTTGAACCACATAATAAGTTTAAGAGTTGTAGACCAGGTCAAATGTGATCAAATAACTGTTAAAGGGCTGAGAAATTCAAATCCCGAAAAAATAGGTATAAGAGCGAAAGTGGAAGAGCTGAGCGATTATATCTCACTAACTGATGGGACTTTTACAGTTCCTAAATTGCAAGGAAATAAGCTAACATGACCAGAATAACTCCCTTGAATGATAACCACTCTAGAAATTAATGGAAGACGAGGGTAGAATGTGGCAGATGGGCATTGGGTGGTTAATGGCTAGCTTATACACTATAAATATTTTGCTTTGTACTTCATTGTAAGATTCTTGACACAATAAATTAAATAAGCATTTATTTTTATCTTTATCCTTTATATTTATGTATTTTTTTTTACTTTATTGCTTTATTTACAACATTCTTTACTATAGTTATCTCTTTTTTAATTCTTACCAACCTCAGTTATTAGTCAAACTTCAACTCTACCCTTTTCCTTAGTATTCTAGAGACCTACGGTCAAGGAACATGATCCCTTTCTTGATGTATTGCATAATCATAAAAATGATTTGATGTGGACTGAGTTAACCAATTCCTTAACTAACTTAAAAAAATAATCTCAACAGGATCTATAACCAAATTGTTAATATAAGTTTTTTTTTTAAAAAAAGCAGTTAATATGACTTTCACGTGAGGAAGAGTTCCTTCCAAGATTGCATGAGGAAAATGTCTTACTATAACACGCCCATGGGAGGCAGTTAGCCAGACAGGAAATTCAAATTAAATGTCTTGGATTAATATAAACGAATGGATATCCACATCCTTTCAAGAGCTAAAATATTTGCTAAGGGATAAGAGTGACAGATAGGTGGCAGACTCTTAAATAGTTTAGGATGTGTTTGAAATAAATAATTTTATAATTTAATTTTATTTATAAATAAAATTTTTTATTTAAAAATTTTAAAATGTGAAATGATAAGATTTAGAATTTTTTAAAAATCTCATGAATTTTAATTAAATTATTTTTAAAATTCTATTAAAAATGAGAGAATTTGAGTGAAATTTATTTAATTTTACTCTTCTATCCTTAATCATTTATTTAGAAATAGAAAAGAATGTTTATTAAAAGAAAGAAAAAAATATAATTTTTTTAAAATAAAATAAAATCATTTTTTATTTTTTGTATTTCAAGCATAAAATTTAATTTTTAAATTAATTTAAATCATAATTTTTATAATGAGTTTCAAACAAAATAATTGATTTCTAATTTAATTTAATTTAATATAACTTAAATTAACTTAATTCAATTATAATTTTTATGATTGTAAACGCATCCTTAGTGTTGCAAAAATCGACGTGCACAGATGGAAAGGAGGAGTTTTACACTGATCTCATTCCCTCTAAGTTTTTGCTTATTTCGTGTCATATGAATTCGGAAAATTTTCAAGAATCAAAGAACTGGATTTGGACGTTAAATTAGATATCTCTCCTTCAACCTTGCTTTCCTGGCTTCTTAAGGTAATTTCAAATTTTAAATTTTGATTATTTAATTTGTTTAATGACTGATACTTGATCTGGAGAATATTAGGTAGTGAATTTAGGTTATAGTATTTTAAAAATATTTAAGATTTAAAAATTTAATTAAAAAAATCAATTGTTTATGGTTAATATTATATTACTGGTATTTTCTATTATTATAGAATGGTACAGGAAACCTTTAGTTTATTGAGGCAAATTGTTGAAAAAATACCCAATTGAAATTTGATAAATACTATAACTGTTTACTATTTGCTATATATTTATTTATAATTTTTAAGTTTTAAATAGATTTTAAAATTTTTATTTTGAATACATTAGAGCCTTAGATACACTTGGGATAAATAAAATTTTAGAAAGCTCACTGTTGAATTTTAAGAATGGTTATAATGAATTTTTGTTGTCAGAATTATATTGATAATGGCTTTGGAATAATTGTAATAGTTGTTTCATATATCAGTTTTGGATTAATGATGATTGAGGTTATAGATAATGGTTTTGGACTATTAACGACAGTTGTTTCAAAATATGGTTTGACACTTTATTAATTATTATTACAAGCATTAGTTGCTTATAAAAAGAATATCTAAAAATTCTTTTGAGTGAGTCTTTTGATGTCAAGAAATATTCTCTCTAAAGTAAGATTTATTTTAATAAATTAAAATTTTTATTTTCACTTGAAAATTTATTTTTTTAAGGAATGTGTTACTGCATATTTTTGTGAATTATTTTTTTGGGAGAAAATTATATTAGAACTTCGTGTTTAACAGTAAGAAATGTTAGTCTTGATGCATTTAGGATTAGACTTTGTAAAAAAGATGCTAACTATATGTTAAGTTAATACACATGATTTAGTTATGGTTTTTAGCGTGATGCTGGTTAATTTAAGTTATGGGCTTGTCAAATTTAATGTGCTTGTTAGATTGTTAGTTTATCAGCAAGCTATGTACTCGATCAGTTCAGTTCAAGCATTGAACTTGTGATATTGTTAACTTATCCTGAGGGAGTATGTTTGACCAGTTCTTATTCTACTTAGTGAATTATTTCACTTGGATTTTATTAATTACTCACTGTTTGAGAATTGTTGTTAGAAATTGTTCATTGACTTTATTGTCTTATTATAATTTTAATGAGAATTTATAATGACTATGATTTTGACCTGTTTTATTTTAGAAAGAATTATATATAACAGTTATGTTTTTTTTTCTAGGTGTTTCTATTCAGTTTTGCTTGCTTTGCATATTTTCAGAATTTTTTTTAATATTGCTCATGAAAAAACTCATATCTTCGGTTGTCTCACTTCTAATGTAGTAGACATTAACTACTCACTGAATTATAAACTCACCCAAATTATGATTATATTTTTTTAGATAAGGGTAAAGAGATAGTTTCTGATTTTGCTCTGTTGGTTTAATGAAGTGAGTCTATAATTATTTTAGTAAGCTCAACATATTATTCGTGTGGGTAAGTTTTAGTATTTATTTTAATTTATTTTAGATTTTGATTTGAAAGCCTTGTAGGCTAAAATACTTGGATGTCATCTATTATTTTTACAAGTAAGATCTATGTCAATATTACATTTGTTATATTAAAGGTTGAATTTATAATATTTATTTTTGAGTGAATTACTGATAATCAGAATTCACTTGTCTAATATTTTATAAGTCTAAACTTATAAAATATAAGTTTTCGGAATAAAGTATTTCTAATGCCCAACGGTGACTATTCTGAATTGTTCATTTAAAATTTTAAATTTAGAGGCTTGTATAGCTTAAATAAACCTGTAATAAGCCCTTATCATGCACTGATTATAGACATCGGTTCAGCTCGTGACACAGGTACCATCTATGACACTACATGTTTCCATATAATTCGATTGTATAACCTTGTGTTGTGTTCAATCACGTTTAGAGTTACTAACTATTTCAATAATTTTAAATATCATTGTGATATTCTACGGAGTTGATTGTATACACGATGTGCTATCCTTGACGTTGTATGGGACCATAGGGATTTTATTGTATGGCTTTATGCCATCGTGCGTCACATTTGAAGTAAATTATGTTTTGCAATCCTAATCATCCTTTAATGAAATTTTACATCGTTCTATATAATTTACCATTTAAAGTTATTGCCTCATTATTTTTCGTTAAAATTAACCAACACATAAATATTTTTCATATGAATTATGAGAATTTGATTCTTCTTTGTAAGAATATGCAAATACGTAAGGCAAGTTAAAATTATAAATATTTTTATTTATTCGTGCGTGCTATTTTTTTAGGTATTTTAGTTTCATTTTTTCTTTTAAAAGGATAAATTAAATATTTTAAGATTATTAAGTATTTAGATAATTAATTTAAGATAATCATATTAAGACGGATGTATTAAGGATACAGTACGATTAAGTTCTTACCATTACCTAAAAATTGAACATTTTTTTGTAAGCAATAGTTTTAAACACGCTCTCTAAAAAGTGACATCAGAATTATTCTTTTGTGTACAGATAAAGACCAAATTAACAAAATTTTAATGAGTAAGAAATTAAATTGATGATAATTTTATATAATTGGAAGAGTAAATTAATGATATTTTTTTATCATTAAGGGATTGATTTGAGATTAATTTTTTTAAAATACCGAAATATTATTATTTTTAAAATTTAAAAATTAAATTAATAACAAATTTTTTTAAAAAACTAAAGTTGTAATGCTTATATCTTTGTAGAAAATTTCATTCTAAAGAGTTCTCGGTGGCTTTCTAAGGCAGAGTGGCATCACCATTCAGTCACCATGTCCATGTGGACCACTCCTTCTCTTGACTAAAGAGGATGTAAGAAACTTTCCTACCGGAAGGAATGGCCAGGAGCATTTCGGTGAAAAACTCCTTAAAACATCAACCATGTGGCATCTTAGAAGAAATGTGAAATGGCAATCATATACCTAGCCAAATTGACAACCACGTGCCCTCTTCTCCCAATTCTTAATCTAACAATATATAGATATAAATTTTGAGAGAGATAAGAAAAAATTTTGTCAGTGGGATTTGTTTATCTATCAAATCCAAGTGCAGTCCCTCTTAGCATAGTAATAACCTCCATAGTAACCATTTTAATTCTAGTTCTCACCAAATTAACTAGTTTTTAACTAAAACTTTCAAATACTTCCCTGTATACATAAATCAAATTAATATGCCTTGAGTTTCGACGTTTAATTTCTATGGGGTATAACAAAATTTCTTTTTTTCTTCTTGCTAATTGATTTCTAAAAAATTGGGCTTGGACTTGGTATCATGGGCAAACTCATATTTATTGTGCTAGTAGCTCCATTGATAGCAATAAGAAAAGAATAATTCTATATTCTCTTAATACATCTTCCTAATAATCTTTTTAATTATTAAATAAAATTAATTTTAAATATTTTTTATGTTTTTAAGATAATAAATATTTTATTTTTTTATTTAATATATATTTTATTAGGTACTAGGAGAATTATTAACAAGAAATTTTAGAAGAATATAACAAAACTCGTAAGTAAAATCTATTCCAAAAAATTTTGGTTATTGCTCTTGGTGGCATTAACCTGGGTGATTTAAAGGTTGGAGACCTGCAGGGGCGAAGGTAGAACATGAAATTTATCAAAGTTTGGGGGGGTGTGCTTAAAAAAATTTTCCAAAAAAAATTGACAAAAAATATTATATGTAAAATACTAAGTTTTAAAAAACATTTGGGGGGCCAAGGCCACCCTTTAAATGTAAGAGGTGCCGTCCCTGGAGAACTGCAAAATAAAGAAGAGGAGGTCGCTCCCAGCCAGTCACTACTTTGATGCTCAAGTCAATATCAAGATAACTCAAAGTATAGTAACTAAAATTGTGAAAATTAGATTATTATACTTAGGGCTACACCCTTATTAATAGGATAGGGAAAGGTCCCTTAATTATATTTGGTAACTATCTCTTGTAGAGAGGTTTTTTAGTGAGATTAGATTGAGTTGATATCTATAAGGATAATCTCTTATAGGAATTAATTAAATCCTAATAAAGATTGATATTGATGGAGACATTTTAGAAGTTTGGCCGTATTATATATAAGCCTAGCTGGTTGGACCTAATATCCTTCTAGTACGCTTGCTCCCAACTCGGTTTGCAGCAAGCCAAAGTGCTAGACACGTTGAGTGCTGAGATGTATAAGTAATAATTTCTGATTGTCATATTTTACTCGTATGATGCTGAGACATCAGTCATATTGATACAATTATGTGTGGTAAATAAGCTGGCTTATTGTGTCTAAATATTCATATAGTACAAGTATCAACAATTATGATAAGGTTCAATTGAATATAAAGTAAGTAAAATCATTTTACAATAAGTTCTAATCGCCAGTTCATATTAATGTTTTACTAATGCACTATTGATATTTTAGGATCATTGCTAACATACTTCGAGGAATCAATCCACACATTGGCGACTGATAGGTGGAAACAACTAGTTATAGTGAATGGTCACTACATGCATTGAAACATTATCAATAATATATATATATATATATATATATATATATATATATGTATGTATGTATGTATGTATGTATGTATGTATGTATGGAAATTGTTAACATTCTCCAACTATTTTTTACATTAATAGATATAAACAAACTCTACCTTTTCATTTAAACAATAATGTCTCATTTTTTATTTTTTAAAAAAGAAAAATTAAGAGTATTTAAGATATTTTATTAATCTTTCACATTCTTTTTTTTGCTTAATTATTACCTTTTCCCTCCTCTTTTTTCTTAATTTATTATTTCATTTATTAGTTAATGTCTACTTTCTTAGTTTTATATTGTTTAGTTAATTAGCTAGGATTTTTTTTTTAATATATTAGTCTAAGGGTGGGAAAATACGTGCAGAAAACAATGGACTGTTAGTTCAGTACAAAATAGAAACATAGATAGCAAACTAGAAGTACAGCTTAATCATAGCAATGCATTATAGTTCTTTCATAATTGGAAAAGCATTCAGCAAGTTCAAAACACGCAAATATCCTTAAGCAAATTAAACTATGTCCTTATGCATATTTCTTGACTTGAAATCCTTCTTAATCGCGCTTTCACTTGTTAACTTTTGTTTTGGTAAAGCTTGAGATCTGCTGATAGTTATGGCCAATGGCATCATTAGTGGAGGAGGAACATTACCTGAAAATTTATCATTCCTTTGTAAGAAATAGTTTTTAACACACTCTGTAAAGAGGTCAAGTAAACTTTAACAATTGTATGGAAAATAACTACTATTTCATTTTAAAATTGTAAATAATATTATTCTTTTTTCGTTATACTCTAATTCAATTTAACAGTAAAAAAGTAGAATACAACGCTCCCTAAAGAGATCAAGTAAACTTTAATAATTGTAAAGATAATAACTACTATTTTCTTTAAAAATTTTAAATAATATTATATTCTTTTTTATTATACTCTAATTCTACTTAATAGTTAAAAAAAATAGAATACTACTGCTTCTTTTTTTTTTGACAAAAAATACAACTGCTTTTACTTAAATTTTTTAATATTAAACCGAAAGTTGCACTGGAGAAACAAATAAATTTTGTATTAACATAAATGCGGCCAACCTATAAGAAAAATGAAAACATGAAGAAGTAATGGAATGGTTCAACTGATGGAAGCAAACAGATAAAGACAATGCATTTTTCATGTATAAATTAAGGATTTGAATGAATACCGATTCAATAAGTAATCTCTTATAAAATCCTATACATATCACTAACACCCTAATTGTTAATATTGAAATAACATATAAAAAAATTGATAATAACAAGTAAGTATAATTATGGATGAAAGAGAACATATTACCTCAGGGAGCAACCGTTGCAAAAACCAGCAAACTTAAAAAAAAAAAAAAAAAAAAAAAAGAGCCAAATCAAAATCTTAGCATCAGCCATGTCTTGCACTAAAATAGAATGGAGAATGAGTTACCTTTCTTATACATTTAAAATATCATTTCTTTAAAGGTTATTATTATCTTAGCCAGATGGTCAATCATGGTCTGGTCTGGATCCTACAAATGGTCGTTATTTGCAATTGTACCAGAATTCTTTATTGTCCACTTAACATTTTAGGTATGACAAAATAAATAATCAAATATGAAGAAAAGATGGTAGACGAAAAGAGAAAAGCTGATTAATTAGTTGATATGCACAAATATAATTATCTACACAATAGCCATCATCAGTTGATTTGACCAACTATCACCATGAGTTCATTTCTTTCTATCATAGTTTTCCTATTTTGTGTAATATTTTATGTTACAAGGTAGTTCTTGAAATCTCTATAAATAACAGTGTTATTAAGTCTTCACTCTTTGTATCATTATTAAGTTTTCTACAAGTTTTTTGAATTAAGAGAATTTTATCAAATTAATTATACCTCTTTAATACTCCTCTTCATTAATTCTTATTTAATTTTACTTCCTCCTCAACATCACCGTACTGGCATCGAAGCAATATTAAATTAGCATGATAATTAGTTTGTATCCAACTTAATTAGCTCGTGAAAGATGACAAACAATTATAATATTTTTTTGTGATCATGTCCCACTTAGATATATTGGCAACTTCGTTTTAATTTAATCTTAAGATGAGCATTTTCTGGCTTGAACTCTTTTTTATGCGTCTAGGAGCAGCTTGAGGGTAAGGCCAATAAAGTCCTTACTTGAGACGCTCAAAATTTTAAGACGTAAATTATAGTTTATGTATATAATTGTCATATTTCTTCATAATAAATTAAGGCTTTTAATTTTTTAATTTAATGTTTAAAAAATAAATATTATTAAATAATAATAATTTAAAAAAGTATTACTTTAACTTTAAATATTCTTTAAAATATAATATATCGTTAGTTTGATATTGATAATTTTAAAATTAAAAATAAGTAGAAAATAAAATTTCAATTGATAAATTAAACTCAATTATATAAAAGGATTTAATTTTTTTTAAATATATACCTACTGAATAATGTTAATGATTCAAATAAACTATAATTGTTTTCTCAAGTAAAAGAAATTTTTTAAAATTAAATTTAATAAAATCTTATATAAAATTAATAATGTTTTAAAAAATTAAATATATTAATTATATAATTAATTAATTGAATAAAATATTAAAATAAATTGCTTATGAAAATTTTATTAGTAACTTTACATTTGTAAACAATTAAAATAATAAATTTTAAATAAAAAATTTATATTAAGTTTATTAAATAAATTAAAAATCTCGTATTAATGTTTCACTTTAGCCCTCAAACGCTGTTGCGCCGTCCCTAAGGGCTAGGAATAGATAAAAGGAAAGAAATCTCACGTTACGAGAAATGCAGAGGGAGAAGAGCTGGAATGTTATGAGGCAGCAGATGAGAAAATTCCATACCAAAGAGGTCTCGGTGGCTTTCTGAGGCAGAGTGGCATCAACATTCAGTTACCATGTCCACGTGGTGGACCCAGTGACAGACCCAAAAAATTTATTTAGTCAGGGCAATATTTTTTCACGAATATATGAAATAATATAAAACAAATGTTTAATGTGTCATACATGTTATAATATATAATTACTCTTATATTTTTCATTCAATAAAGTTGAAGGATGGCGATTGAGATTATATAAGACTGAGCTTTTAAACTAGTAGTACATGCTCTTCTTAGATAAATGTTATATAAACTATTCTTGCATAAGCGAAAATAAATAGTGTATGTCAATTTTTATACTTAAATTATTGCATTTATAATATTAATCCTTTCATTTTATTGATTTAAAAATGATAATTCAAATATTATTTATAAAATAATTAATTAGTGGGGTCAATTGCATATTTAATAGTAGGATAATAATAAGATAACTATATAATAAGTGAAAACTTTTAAAATTGAGTGGAGGTATTTAGCCCCCACTAACTAAAACATAGATTCGGCCCTGGGTGGACCACTCCCTCTCTTGACCAAAGAGAATGTAAGAGAAAGGGTGAAAAAAAAAAAAAAACTGCCAGTCGAAGGAATGGCAAGGAGCATTTTGGTGAAAAACTCTTGAAACATCTACCATGTGGCTTCGTAGAAGAAATGTGAAATGGCAATCATACACCTTAACCAATTTGACAACCCAGTGCCCTCTTCTCCAAATTCTTAATTTAAAAAAATATATATAGATATAAATTTTGAAAGTGAGAAGTTAAAGAGAGAGAAGAAAAAATTGTTACAAGGGTGTTTGAGAAATTTTAAATAAAAGCTGTTTTTGAGAGATTAAAACATGTTTGGTAAAAATGTTTGAAATTGATTATAATAAGTGATTATAGATGATACATTGAAAAATAGTTTTTTTTTAAGTGAATTTTGAACATTTTGATTATAATCTACCCAATTATTTGGTAGCTAGCCACATTCATCCCATAGCCTTCCAAATACTATATAATCTAAGCAAAACATTTCATATTCTTTTTAGCAATTTACTAAATAAAAGCAGATTTTTTTATAAAATTCAAATAAAGCATATTACCTTAAAATCATTTTTTAGTTAACAGATATATCTAAACGTGAAAATAATTTTATTATAATTGATTTAAAAAAATTAAAATTATACATATAATTAATTATTGAAATAATCTTTTTTAAGAACTAAGTGTACTCCCTCCTAACTTAGTAACAAACCTCCACATAAACCATTTTAATCTAATTCTCACCAAAATAAATTGTTTACCACTAAAACCTTCAAATACTTCCTTGTATACATAAATCAAATTAATATCTGAGTTTCAATTAATGTTTAATTTTTGTGGCGTATCACAACATTTTTTTTCTTGCTTATTAATTTCTAAACAATTGAGCTTGGACTTGGTATAATGGGCAAACCGAATTTTATTGTACTAGTAGGTCCATTGATAGTAATGAATAAACACTACTAGAAAAAACATTTTTAGCGACGGAGTTTAGAGACAGAATATATTCTGTGCCTATCTGACAAGGAATCAAAGATGAAAATTTTCAAAGCACTACAAATTCATTTTATAGGTCATCAGCGACGAAATTAGAAACAGAATTCTTCTGCATATATAAATAACCGTCTCTAATTCCGTCGCTGACTGTAAAATTTTTATTAAAACATTATGAAATATATTTATAACATTTTATAGACAGAATTTATCTTTTTCTACAGAATTATGCATAAATGTACAAAAAAATTAATTTCAGACACGGATTATTTTTGTCTCTATAAAATAATTAATTTCTAAATAAATTTTAATATAGAAACGGAATTTTATCCTTATCTAGTTACTTTATATTTATAAATAAAATAAAATATTCTTTTAGAGACAAAAATATTCTGCCTCTGAAATTATTATATAATTTAGATATCAATTGGAGAAAAATTCTATATCTAATGAGCGTGGAATTTAAATATTTAGCTTGAGACTATGGCATTTAATTTGATACTAAGAGGAATGAATTGGTGGCATTAAGAGGACGTATAGCTTCCATACGTTAAATAAAATGAAGATGAAATACAAATTTGTTGAGCTGAGGAGATGATATACTATTATGCACTAGCTTGTAATTGAAGGGAGTGGATACAGCAGGGTCCACAGTTTTTTTTTTTTTTTTCTGGGTGGGGAGGGGGGTTTTCAAAATTCTTGTAACATTGCAATCTCTATTCAATCAAAAGGTCTTACATAGTAACTGTTGATAAAAGGTTGCTCCTAAAATTTATTACACGTGAGTCATGTATATTTGAGTTTTAACTTACTTCTTTTGTTAATGTGCCTAATCAACAAATCATAAAAAGCGGGACCACTAGTGTTACAGATCATTTTTCTTTACGAAAAAGAAAGAGGGGAAAATTAATCAGAGTTCGTATTAGCTAGCTAATTATGATTAGATTCAATATGTTCACACATGTTGGATCGAGGAGGTACATTCAGATATGCTTAGTTGTTTCAACTTTTATCTATATTCCATAATGAAGGGAATGCACTTTGATTAGCTAGTGTAACTTAAATCTTGATTATTACGATACCTTGGCAAAGTAAAAGTAAGTTCGAAGATGGGAAACAAGGGCCGGAGGTGGCGAGATAAACATGATGTTATTTTTGCATATCGAAACAATTGACAAACAACTTACTATAAGTCACAAATCTTAACCCCAAATCTTGTGAAATGTATAATTGAATAAAGAAATTATAAATTAGGGTTATAGGATTACCTGAATACGAAGAGAAAGACGAATTCATCGACATCATGTGAAAATCCAAAGCAGAATTGTGTGTTCTGATGAGGGACAAAAACTACCCTTTCTCTGCTCAGAGTGTTTGCAATGTGTCAATGTCAATTGAGTAACTAGTACTCCTGAGTAGATAAGGATAAGGGTCTCTCTTTTGTGCCTGCCAAATGGGCTAAACTTACCCATTATAGCTTAGCACACAATAAAGCCTAATAATAAACAAGAAATCCGCATGTATGAGTGTTTATCAATATAAGCCCAATATTAAAATTAATCACTTATTTGGACTTAACAAAATTAACAATATGCTCTAGTATTTTATCATCTAATTAATTAGGGTTTTTATCAAATGTGCACTGAATTATGCTAGTCCACATAGAAAAAATCTTTCATTCTCTTACTTTGACAACATCAAGTCAAACTATCCAGATTAATTAAACAAAATATGGCCACAACAAGATGTCAAAGTTGTGCTAACTCTCTCAACCATTGGTCTAAAATGAGATTGTAAGTTCCTCAACAATACAGAAAATCATACCTAATAAGGGTACTGATATCATATATGTTAGATAGTTACATCTCAGTGAATCAAACAAAATGTAAAATACAAAATATATGAAAAAACACACCAAATCAATTGTGCAATTCCAAACAAAATGGCCTTAGCATCCGCTTAATATACTAATTGAGATTTAACAAAACACCTCAGCATAACAAAATGAAACTGGGTCCAAAATGTCTCTAACAATATGCTATAATAAATACATGAATAAGACTGCTCAGAAATATCATGTAGCTATAATAAATAGCAACAAAATTTATTTAAGGTCTCGAGACATGATAACTAATATAATGTTACTATAACAAAATAGACTCCACTAACCCAAGGTATCAAAAGATCTTACAAGACCTATATGAGGTTACAAGATCTACAAAAGTTTTAATAGTCAAACCATTAGTTACGGGATTTGCAATCATCTATTCCGTAGGCGTACGTTCAATAGAAGTCTGAAACTCTTGAACCTTCTTTCTAGCAAATATATATTTGGTGTCGAAATAACATGCTTATATACTCTGCTTATTCTGAAGAGAAGCCTATTACAATGGAGTTATCACAATAAATAGTAAGAGGCCTGGAGATACTCTCTGCAATACCAAATTTTGAAATCAGATTTCTCAACCAAATTGTTTGGCGAGTGGCCTCATAACATGCTATATACTCTGCTTCCATAGTCAAAATAACCATGAGTATTTGTTTGACACTTTTCCAAGAAACAGCTCCTCCTGCCAACATAAAGATATATCTTGATGTGGATTTATAGTCATCAGGGCACCCACCATAATAAGAATCTGAACAGTCTATCACCTTAAGGTGATTTGACCTCCTGTAAGTGAGCATATACTTTTTAATACCCTGTAAATACCTCATAACTCACTTTGCAGCTTGCCAATGACCCACACCAGATTTGCTCAAGTACTTCCCAAGCACACTAATAGCATAAGCTATATTAGGATGTGTACAAATGTGAACATACATAAGACTACCAATAGCGGAATCATACAAGACCTTCTTCATATATGCTCTTTCTTTATCATTCTGAGGACACTAGGTATTAGATAGTCTCTCATCATTTTGAATTAGTGCAGTACAAGGACTACAACATTTCGTGTTGAACTTGTTCAAAGTCCTTTCAAAATAAGCTTTTTGAGACAAACTAAGAATGTCACGCGATCTATCACGATGAATCCCTATGCCCAAAACAAAAGAAGTATCACCAAGATCTTTCATATCAAAATGTGATGTCAATATCTGTTTAGTATATACAAGAAGCTCATATCATTACTGGCTAGAAGAATATCATTGACATACAACAAAAGTATGATATATTTACTCCAGTTATTTTTCTGATAAATGCACTAATCAATAACATTTTTCTTAAAACTAAGGGAGAAAACAATCTCATCAAATTTCAAATTACCATTGTCTGAAAGCTTCTTTCAAACCATAAATATATCTTTTCAATTTGCACACTATATGTTTCTTGCTAATTTCAACAAAACCATCAGGCTAATTTATATACACATCCCCGTACAAATCACCATTCAAGAATGTTGTTTTGAAATTCATCTGGTGAAACTCTAAATCAAAATGAGCCACCAATGCCATCACAACACGTAAGGAGTCTTTAGTGGAAACAAGAGTAAACTTCTCCTTGTTATCAATGTCTTTTCTCTGGTTACAACTTTTTGCAATAAGTTTGGCTTCGTATTTCTTTGTTTCATTTCTAGTATTACGTTTGGTTTTAAAGATCCATTTACAACCAACTGTCCTACAATCCATAGGTAACTCCACTAACTTCCAAACAATATTCTTTCTCATAGAAACTAATTCATCCTCCATAGCAACCAACCACTATGAATCATGTGGACTAGAAATGGCCTCCTGAAAAGAGATAGGATCAGAGTCCTCAATAGAATTAAATTCATGTTTTTGCAAATAAACAAAATAATCTCTGAAGCTTGTAAACTTAGTAGATTTATGATCTCACTGATCTCCTAGGTAGGAGCCAAAACAACATCTCGATCATACTAATCATTTTCAACTTGTTGAAAAATGTCAACATTAATAACTGGATCAACGACATCATCATGAATCATAAGAGATATCACAATCTCCTGAGCAGAAACAATAAGTGTAGGAACAATAACTCGCTTCTCTCTAGAATCAACAACACGTGGCCCAAGACTAGTACCATGCTCCAACTCACCCTCAAAATAAATTGCCTGATTAGATTCAATAACTCTAATGGAGTGAATAAGACAATAGAATCTTGAACTCCTTAAGCCAATATAGTAGCCAATAAAATAACAACTAATGGTCTTAGAATCCAGTTTTCTTAATTGTGGATTATAGGGTCTTATCTTTGCTTTATAATCCCAAACATGAAAGTTCCTCAAACTAGTCTTTTTACCTATCATCAGTTCATAAGGAGTCTTTGGCACAGATTTACTGGGCACATGGTTCAAAATATATATAGCAGTCTGCAGTGCAACTCCCCACCAAAATTCTGATAATGTAGAATGATTGAGCATGTACCTTACCATATCCATGAGGGTATGGTATCACTTCTCTATAACTCCATTTTGTTGAGGAGTACTAGGCAAAGTGTATTGTGCCTCAATATCATGCTGCTGCAAGAACCTAGCAAAAGGTCCTGGGTTTAATACCAGTTTCATCATACCTACCATAGTATTCACCAACTTTATCAGATCTTACACATTTAACCTGTTTACTAAATGTCAATTCAACAGCTACCTTGAATACTTTAAAAGCATCCAAAGATTCATATTTTTCACAGAGCAAATCAATCCAACCGAATCTAAAGAAATTGTCAATGAAAGTGATGAAATACTTAAAACCACCCAAAATAGTAGAAGTATTAGGGCCACAAATATCCATATGAATCAACTGTAGAAGTCCCTCACTCTTGGTAACTCCACTCTTTCTAGCTCTAGCGTAAGTTTTCTCTTTATGCAATCAACACAAATATCAAAATCAGAGAAATTTAAAATATGCAAGATATTTTTCCTAATCTATCTCTCCATTCTTTCCCTAGAAACATACTCCAGTCGCCTATGCCAAAGCATAGATGAATTTTTAGAAACTTTGTCATGTTTATTTCTAATGATAGTATTAACATCACAATATTGTTGGCTAACAAAAACGACATCTAATAAGTATAAACCATTACGCAATGCAACAGAACCAACAACAACAGAATCATAATATAATGTCACCCTTTTATTACTAAAATGGAAAAATAATCACAACTATCCAAAACTAAAAATGAAATAAAATTCCTTCTCATGGAAAGTACATAAACAATATCTTTCAAAATCAACTCATGTCCAGTATATACTTTTAATGAAACTACTCCTATGTGCTACACTTTCACATTGGCTCCATTTTTTACTGTGATCATTAGCTCTCCATTATTTGGCCTCCTCCTACTTCTGAACTCCTGTAAAGAGTTCGAAACATAGATAATTGCACCAGTATCTAACCACCAAGTATTAAAGGGAATATCAACAAAATTTGATTCAAAACAAACTAGAGCTAGAGGGGTACCTTTCTTCTTTTCAAGCCAATTTTCAAACTTCCAACTGTTAGCCTCTTTGTACCCAAATGCATCACAGAATTTGCAGTTTCCTTTGAAGAAGGATTTGGTCTTACTATCAGAACTCTCCCCAGAATGTTGTCCAGAAGACTATTCGGGCTTGTCACTCACTTTCTTCTTAAACTGTTTCTTTTTTCCTTTGCCCTTCAAAAATTTCTTCCTCTTATTGTCACTTTTATGAGAAGTCAATTGCACAATAGGAGACTTGCCATTCTTCCTAATTTCCTCCTCTTGAGTAAGAATAGAAATTAGCTCATCAATTCCGCTCATTTTGTTGGGCATTATATGAAGTCTTTAGAACATCAAACTCAGGCAAGAGTGATTCAAACGCTTGCCAGATCAAGTAACTCTCTCCCAATTTTACTTTCATAGACTTTAACTTGTTGTACAAGTTCATGAGCTTCATTAATGCTCACGAACCTCACTAACACCATCATACTTAGTCTTTCTCAATTGAGAAAGATAATGGGCATTTTCAACTTTATCAAACATTTTAAATTTCTCCCCAACAAATTTTAGAAACTCCTTAGCATTGTCAATTTGTGGGATACTTATTCTTAATGATCTTTTCCATACTATACCCAATAGAAATCAAGCACACCTTATTGAAGTGTGCCCATCTTTCATGTTTCGCCTTATTTGCAGTAGAAGATGCAGGTATGGGCTTATCAGGTTCATCCTCAATGAGCATAACATCAGCATTAGATATGGCTAAAAATAATTTAATTAGTTCAACTCAGTCCTCGTAATTGGTCCCATTAAACTTTGTCAAAGCACTTAGGTGCATAGGCAAAGCTGAAAAGTTAATACACCAAAAAAGAGATTTTATATCCAATATATATCAATAGTAATTAAACATAATAGAGGTCTTATGCAATTATAATCTCGCCTAAGGATCCTGAACTACAACACATAAGCAACTCTCATAACATTAAATATTATGCTCTAAAGCTAATATTGATAGGATATTGAGAAATTTAAAGACAAAATATTTAATGTATCCAACAAAATATTAGAAATTATATTAATAAAGATAAACCAATAGATAAGTGCATTATTAAAATAATTCTTAACATAAACTGCACAACAAAATTACAACCAACATAACACTTTGTCATAATTGGTCCTGTAATAGGCAAGTTCACAACTGGATAAAGTGCTCAAAATAATGTCAAATATTACAAAGTAAGTTTCAAGAATTTAATTTACACAAAAAATTACAAAATTTTACAACTTCAACAGTTACACAATTTATAGATGTATATAGCATAATGAAAAAAAATTTCAGCATGCTAACATTGTCAAATATGAGATTGTGCAAAATAAAATATGTCCCATAATGCAACAACATTGCATAAAAAATTTTAGAGACAAATTCAGAGAGTACCATATGTTTTTAATATATCTTAAAATTAGGAAGAATACAAATAATTATTTCTGGAAAAATAAAAAAATTTTAAAATTCACCAATACGTGAGCCAGGGTGCATGGGTCCCATATGCCAAGGTGGCCGTGCAAGACTCCATCTAAGTGGGCCGCATGCACCCACACTCTCTTGGCACGTAAATGGGCTTACGCCTGCTTCTGCCCTACCTAAATAACATGAAACGGGGTCACACAAGCAGGTTATTGACTTGCGGCTGTGCACCGCAACGGAGGCTAGTTCTCCATCGATGCACATCGGTTTTCGACAATTTCAGTGTTGATAGAACCAAAATTCAATGTTCTACAATAACCCTCTATCAATTTAGTGAATTGGTGCAAAAGTTTGGATGAAATAAAAAAAAGGGCAAAAATTGGGGTTCATTGCTGTTCTTTGTTGTTTCTCCATAAAATGACATAATAAAGCCCAAAATCTATCAAATTTCTAGCACTAAATCGAAGAATTATCCTCTCGTTGGCAATCACCCCAAGTTTTCATACATCAATAATGGGCAAAACCATACGAATTTAGATTTCTATGAAACACGCTCAAAGGGACGAAATTTTGTAACCATAAACCCTAAAATTCTATTAAAAAATTATGGAAAAACACATTATACAGCCATCAGGGTTAAATTGCTCTAATATCGATTGTTATTTTTTGCATATTGAAACAATTGACAAACAACATATTAAAAGCCATAAAATCTTAACCCCAAACCATGTGAAATGTATAATTGAATAAAGAAATTATAGATTAGGGTTATAGGGTTACCTGGATAGGAGGAAGAAGATGAATCTATTGACGTCATGTAAAAATTCAAAGACAAAGCAGAATTGCGTGTTCTGATAAGGGAGAGAAACTACCCTTTCTCTGTTCAGAGTGTATACAATGTGTCGATGTCAGTGGAATAATTGACACTCCTGATTAGATAAGAGTAGGGGCCTCTCCCTTGAGCCTACCAAATGAGTTAAGTCTACTCATTATAGCTTAACTCACAATAAAATCTAATAATAAACAAGAGATTCACATGTATGAGAGTGTTTATTAATATAAGTCTAATATTAAAATTAATAACTTATTTAGACTTAACAATATTAACAATATTCTCTAATATTTTGACACTTAATTAATCTGCGTTTTTATCAAATGTACACTGAATCATGGTAGTCTAATTAGAAAAAATCGTGCACACGACACCCATTTGTTTAACTAAGCCTTTGTTTTAGTATAGTTGATTGACTAGTTTACTCAAAGTTAAAGATTGTTCGACTGACAAATTAACAACTCAAAAGCATAACACAAGGATTCCCAATCGTGCCACGGGCATCTTCTTTTGCATATCTTTTTTCACTCTACATTAAACAAATACAAAGTTTATTAAGCACAGAATTAAACTCAGCTGCCAGATTATATAACTTAAGAGCGAATCTCTCCGTCTCTCTCCTGTTTTCAGTGTTGACCCTAAATCATCTTCGTCCTTATCCTTAGTTACCACCTTTATCCTTACTTAGTCCATTTAACTATAGTAAACTGCATGGTTTTTTATTTTCAATTTAATTTCATTCATTTTTTATTATAGAGTTTTGACGATTTAAAAGGATTTGGGCTTAACGGGCATTGGGCAGCATAGGCTTATAGATGAGTGCCTAAAACACATGTAATCAATATGGGAGTTGTCACACTGCCTATTTGTTTTTTAGGATAATCTTAAAGACATATCAAATATTTTTAGAAAAGTTGATGTCTTAAAAAATAGGTGTCAAAACGTACTTGGAAGGTAATGCGATGAGAGGTAACTAAATTTATAAAAAATTTTAAAAGTCGTCACTAATTTTTATTTGAATGAAAAAATAATTAAAAAAATTTTTTTATTAAGAAAATTAGTCTTTAAAAATGAAATTAGGTTCGAGATTCTAATTATGCATAAGGAAGAGTAAGAACTTAATCCTACTACAGTCCTAATATATTCTAATACGGTTATCCTAAAGCTAATGATACAAAAATGATTATGACCTCGAATTGTATTTAATTTATCTCCAAAAATAAAGATAGGAAATAATAAAGAGTGATAAAAATAAACAGAGAATTAATTGAAAATATTTACAGTTTTGACTTACTTTGTATACATACGTATCCATACGTACAATGAAAAATTAAAGCTACATAGTTCTTATAGAAAATAATTGTGTGTTGAAGGATTTTAATTAAAATTATATATTGATTAAATAAAAAAATAATTTGTGTGTCTGTGTATTGATTAATGTAAAAATGCTTGTGAGGATTGACTAATAAAAATGATAATGATAATCGATTAAATAAGAAGAAATTATAGGCTTGTTGTATTTTAGAAAAATAATTAATATTTATATCACTCATGAATCAAAGAGGCATTACGTCTACATTAATTACTGGTAATTTTAATTATTTTCTGGACGAAAGAGTCATCACGACAATATCGTCTATAGTTGATTAATGATTAATAATTTTTAATAAGTGATTAATAATTAATTAAAAATCTATATCTCTTAAAAATCAAAGAGTTGTTATGATAACAATGACCATTAGTGATTTTAAAATATTTTTACGACGAAAGAGTCGTTACGACAATATCATTCTTAGTTTATCAATAAATTTTAAAGTAATTGTTAGAGAGTTTGAAATAATTTTTAATTTAATTTTAAGACCAAAACATCGTCACGATAACAGGATCTTGATTAAATTAAATTAACGAACTGTCACAACTTAGATGACTTAAATTAATTATTTAATTATATTTATTATTATCTAAAATTATATATTTTATTTTATTATTTTTATCATTTATATTTTTTATTTTATCTTTTACCCACTTTTATTTTAGCCAACTAATAAAATCTAAGCCCAAAAATTAATTATTGATCCATTCAAACCTTAAATCATGGTCTCAAATCACTATGTCCAACTATTTTTTATGACCCAAACCATACACTTCCAAAATTTCTATCTCAAAATTGACAGCACATAACTGAGATAAATCATAGCAAACCTTCCATCACTGATGATAACGGTTTACCAATAAATGATATATAGATTAAAACACAAAAAAACAAAAACAAAAAGAAAAAGAGAACGTCCGTGTGTGCGCGTGCGTGTGCATGTGCGTGTGCGTGTGCGTATAAGTGAGGTGCGGTGAGTGCAGGGCTGTGTCGAGAGTGCCGTGTTGGTGCCGAGGGGATGCTGTGAAGAGTGGTTATGTGCTCTTGCCATGAAGCATGAAAGGGAGGTCTGTTGGTGGTGTGCTGGGCGGTGGGTTCATTGTGAATGAGTGCTCTGTTTTTTGGGAAAACCGGGGTGAGTACATTGATGTGGCTGTGGAGATGTGATGCTGTGAGGTGATTTGTCCGGCGAAGAAAATGCAATGCAGGGGAAAGAGGAAAACTGGGGCGGTGCTGTGTGGGTGAGTGAAGTGAAGCCTTGTTATGATGTGAGGAGGTGAGGTGTTGTGCGTGAGAGGAGCTGAGCGGTGTGGAGGGTTCCGAAGCAGGGGGTGCTGTGATGGGTGCTATGATAGTGTGGGTGAGATGTGCAGAACCGTGGGTGCTGTGTCGTGCAGCTGCGAAGTGGTGCTGCAGGTGCTGTGCTGCTGTGAGGTGCGGGTGTGTGCAGGGGAGTGAAGGAGGTGCTGTGTGGGTGCGCAGGGTGTGTGACCTGTGGAGCCGGTGCAGATGTGGGCTGTGGTGTTGGCCGTGAAATCTGTGAAAAGAAGTGCAGGTGAGGGAGTGGAGGTGAAATCTGTGAGTGAAGAAGGGGCTGTGTAAGCGCTGGTGGCAATGTGTGGGCGATGTGGAGGTGAGTGTTAGAAATGTGTCTCATGTTTAATGAGAATTAATGATGATTTAATAAAACATATTAAAGGGCTAAAATGAATTTAGTTGTAAAGGAATAATTAAGTAATTGCTTATGGGAGCAATTATCTAATATTAGGATGTTATCCTAAGTGATAATATGTTTTGAAATTTAAAAGAAACCGATAACTCATGATACATCTTATGGGTTTGAATTTCAATTAAACCTATATTTCAGTCTCTACCATAAGGATACACTAACAAAAAGAGAATCATCTTCCATCAGAAAGTGAAAGGTGTAAGTACGAAAGGGGAAAGGGACCGATAAATATTCAAGAAGGCTTTCATATTGAAGTTCATTTCCGCATCATGAGGGAAAGCCAGAAATTCACACTGTTTTCGAACGTATTCTGCCCTCCTCTCCGTTCCGGCACGGACTCCCCCTCAACGATCGGTCGCGGTTCGAGGAGGTTACTGGCCGGCGACCGGTACTCATTGACGCCGCAAGGCCGTGAACTGAGCAGAGACGGAAGGAAAGATTCGTGTTTCGGGCTCGACGGTCTGCTGCGACCAGATCTCGAACTTGCCAATCTCTCGTTTCTGTTTGGGATTTCACGCTGTCGAGATCTGTGATACTCTTGTCGCTGCAAACCGTGTGTGGAAGGTACTGTCGCGAGAAGAAACCAGATCTGACGTACTTCTGGGGTGGGGTTCCGGCCAGAGTCGGGATTTGTGTTGCGAGTTCCTTTCGTCCTGGCTGGTGTGGCAGCCTGAACTCGAAAGGCGACCGGACTGTGATGGTCCTGGCGCCGCCGCAGGGATGCAGGAAATGATTTTGCGTCTGGGTCGGGATTTGTTTGGCCTGGCTCAGAGAGTGACCGGACCCATGAAAGCTCTGCCCGCCGAAAGAGATGGACCGGACTGTGAAGGTTTGCGCCGCCGGAGAAGAGACCGGAGTTCGCGCCAGAGACGTTTTCGGGTCTGATAAAATTCAAAAAAAAAAAAAAGAAGAAAGGAAAGGAGGAAATTTGAATGTGAAAAATTTAATCCTATAATTGTTTAGAAAATATTTCTGTTGGAATTAAGTATGATGGATTTGTTAGTCACCAAAGTGGCCAAATTCTTATGAATTGTTTTAATTCTGAACATTATGATATTGTGTTTCAATTACCCATAATTTTGATGCTATAAATAAGATGAAAATTATTGTTTTATTATGGGTAAATTGAAGTTCATTATTATAAGGCAGTTAAGGATCAACCCAAAGGTTGATTGCTTGTCTTTATAATAAATGAGCATGAATGTTGGTGAATATGAATATTATTATTAGTTATATTTATATATCCAAAGATAATAAATATTTCTAGTTAGTGTAATACATTATTGCCAAATTATTGAAATTTTTATTAGCATCATTATGTTGAATGTTGTATATTGATGGATTGCCCAAAGGTGAACATCAATATGCATTGTATAAAATGTATCTGAATCTCTGTGAAGCATGTTGATGTGTATGTATGTATAACTCAAAGTATTAATGTTTTAAATTTTATTCCTTGCCAGTACCAGTTGCTACACATTCACTGTTCTCAACTGTTGCAAGTTTTTAATGGACTCAACTTCTCTAAATGGGTGAGCAAATCCAATTTTACCTTTGGGGTAATGAATCTGGATTTAGCTCTTAGAGAAGAGAAACCTAGTGCTATTACTGTTACAAGCACTGAAGAGGAAAGGATCCATTTATAAAAACTGGGAAAGATCCAACAGGTTGAGTTTAATGTATAATACGAATGAGCATTGCTAGCAACATCAAGTCAGCTCTTCCACAAACTGAAAGTGCCAAAGAAATGATGAAAACTTGTGGAAGAGCGCTCTCAAACTGCTGATAAGTCTCTTGCTGGGACACTAATGAGTACATTGACCACCATGAAATTTGATGGTTATCGTACGAATGCATGAGCATGTTATTGAAAATGACGAATATTGCAGCAAGACTAAAGTCATTAGGGATGGATGTGCATGAAAATTTCCTGGTGCAGTTCATCCTGAACTCATTACCGACTTAGTATGGTCCTTTTCAGATGAACTATAACACCATGAAGGATAAATGGAATGTGCATGAATTGCACAGTATGTTGGTTCAGGAAGAGACCAGACTCAAGAACCAGGGAATTCATTCCATCAATTATGTGAAAGGTCAAGGAGCTGAAAAAGAAAAGTTTCAAGAAACATGAGAAGAAAGGAGGAGGACCTTTGAAAGTGAATGAGGCTTGTTCTTCTAAAATTCACAAGAAGGAACATAATGGAAACAGATGTTATTTCTGTAAGAAGGCTGGACACTTCCAAAAGGATTGTCCGAAACGTAAGGCTTGGTTCGAAAAGAAAGGTAAGCCCAGTGCTTATGTATGTTATGAATCAAACTAGCTGAAGTTCCTTATAACACTTGGTGGATTGATTCTGGATGTACTACTCATGTTTCTAATATGTTGCAGGGATTCCTTACGACCCAGGCCACAAAGTCAAATGAAAAGTTTGTCTTCATGGGCAATGGAATGAAAGCTCTAGTGGAAGCTGTCGGGACTTATCGTTTAATCCTTGACACTGGATATCATTTAGATTTATTGGAAACTTTTGTATGTACCTAGTATAACTAGGAATTTAGTTTCAATTTCTAAACTTGATAAGGCTGGATATTCCTTTAGATTTGGTAGTGGTTGTTTCAGTCTGTACAAGCACAGTCATTTGATTGGCAATGGTACCTTATGTGATGGATTATATAAATTATGTCTTGATAATCTATATGCTGAAACACTTATAACCTTGCATCATAATAACGTTGGCACTAAACGTGCCTTAATAAATGAATGTTCTGCTTACTTGTGGCATAAACGTTTGGGACATATTTCCAAAGAAAGAATGGAAAGATTGGTAAGGAATGAAATCCTTCCGGATTTAGATTTTACTGATTTTGAATGTATGTGTGGGATTGTATTAAAGGTAAACAAACAGAACACACAAAGAAAGGAGCCACAAGAAGCAGTCAGCTTCTTGAAATTATACACACTGATGTATGTGGGCCCTTTTGATGTTAACGCTTTCAATAAAGAAAAATACTTTATCACCTTCATTGATGATTATTCACGTTATGGTTATGTCTATTTGCTGCATGATAAAATCTCAGGCTGTAAATGCCTTGGAGATTTATATTAATGAAGTTGAAAGGCCAATTAGACAAAAAGGTGAAAATTGTCAGATCTGATAGGGGTGGAGAGTATTATGGAAGGTATGATGAAAGCGGACAACATCTAGGTCCATTTGCTAAATTCCTTGAAAAGAGAGGCATATGTGCTCAATACACAATGCCAGGTACACCACAACACAAAATGGTGTGTCAGAAAGGCGTAATAGAACCTTGTTAGATATGGTTAGGAGTATGTTAAGTAATTCATCTTTACCCATTTCGTTGTGGACTTATGCTCTTAAAACTGCCATGTATCTGTTGAATAGGGTTCCTAGTAAGGCAGTTCTAAAGACTCCTTTTGAACTGTGGACTGGAAGGAAACCTAGTCTAAGGCACCTGCATGTTTGGGGTTGCTAGGCAGAAATTAGATACTATAATCCATAAGAAAAGAAACTGGATGCAAGAACAATCAGTGGATATTTCATTGGTTATCCAGAAAAATCGAAAGGGTATAGATTTTATTGTCCTAATCATACTACAAGGATTATCAAAACTAGAAATGTCAGGTTCATTGAGAATGGTGAAGTTAGTGGGAGTGAAACTTCACGTAAAGTGGAGATTCAAGAATTGAGAGTACAAGTTCCCTTGACTTGTGTCTCTAATAAAGTTGTTGTTTCTCATGTTGTTGTACCGAATAATAATAATGAAGAATAACAAATAAATGATCCCACTACTCACAATGAAATTATAGTAAATGAACCGAATGAACCCATAGTAGAAGAACCACAACAAATAGTATTAAGAAGATCTCAAAGAGATAGGAGATCCGCTATTTCTAATGACTATGTGATATATCTACAAGAGTCTGATTTTGACTTGGGAATGGAAGATGATCCAGTTACGTTTTCACAAGCCATGAATAGTAACAATGGTGAAACGTGGTTAAACGCCATGAAAGAAGAGTTGAAATCTATGGAACAGAATGATGTTTGGGACCTTGTTGAGTTACCAGAAGGTTGTAAGAGAGTTGGATGTAAATGGGTCTTTAAGACCAAACGTGACTCTCATGGTAACTTAGAACGTTACAAGGCCAGACTAGTTGCAAAAGGATTTACTCAGAAAGATGGCATCGACTATAAGGAGACCTTTTCACCAGTATTCAAGAAAGATTTTTTAAGAATCATTATGGCATTGGTGGCTCATTATGATTTAGAGTTACACCAGATGGATGTGAAAACGGCCTTTCTAAATGGGAATTTAGAGGAAGATGTGTTCATGGACCAACCATTAGGGTTCATAGAAAAGGAAAAAAAGTACATGGTGTGTAAACTTAAGAAAATCAATATACGGACTTAAACAAGCTTCACGACAATGGTACCTTAAGTTTAACGATACCGTTGTTTCCTTTGGATTTAAGGAAAACACCATCGATCGGTGTATATATCTAAAGGTCAGTGGGAGCAAGTTTATATTTTTGATTCTGTATGTTGATGATATCTTACTTGCAACTAATAATCTTGGTCTTTTAAGTGAGACTAAGACATTTCTCTCTAGTAACTTTTGAAATGAAAGATATGGGTGAGGCAACCTATGTGATTGGAATAGAGATATTCCGTGACAGATCACAAGGATTGTTAGGCTTGTCTCAGAAAGCATATATTAATAAAGTTTTAGAGAGATTTGGGATGGAAAAGTGCTCATCATCTCCGGTTCCAATTCAGAAAGGAGACAAATTTAGTCTCATGCAATGTCCAAAGAATGATTTGGAACGGAAAGAAATGGAAGCAATTCCATATGCATCGCTTGTTGGGAGCTTAATGTATGCTCAGACTTGTACGAGACCAGATATCAGTTTTGCAGTTGGAATGTTAGGAAGATATCAGAGTAATCCTGGTATGGATCATTGGAAAGATGCAAAAGAAAGTTCTGAGATATTTGCAAGGAACAAAGAATCACATGCTTACTTATAGGAAATCCAACAACCTTGAGGTCATTGGATATTCAGATTCAGACTTTGCCGGATGTGTGGACACAAGAAAATCCACTTTTGGCTATTTGTATCTTTTAGCTGGAGGAGTTATATCATGGAAAAGTGCGAAGCAGTCTGTAATTGCTGCATCCACTATGGAAGCTGAATTTGTGGGCATGCTTTGAGGCCATGGTTCAGGCTAAATAGCTACAGAACTTTATTTCAGGGCTTGGATTGGTCGACAAATATTGATAGGCCGCTGAAAATTTATTGTGACAATTCCGCAGCAGTCTTCTTTTTCTAAAAACGATAAATATTCCAAAAGTGCTAAACATATGGAGTTGAAATACTTTGCCGTTAAAAGAAGAGGTTCAGAAATGTAGAGTGTCAATATAGAGCATGTTAGCACCAATCTTATGATAACTGATCTCTTAACGAAGGGATTACCGCCCAAAATATTTACTTGGTCATTTGTATAGTATGGGCATTATGTCAGCTAATGACTGTTGAAATCATTATTGTAATTATTGACTATTGACACTCTGAGCTCATTAATATATAAGTTTATGAAATTTTCCTGTTTTCAAATTTATGTATACATGCATGTATGAATGATGATGTTGAAATACAAGATTTGTCCCTAATGAAGACATTATTGTTTGTTATTGGGACATGAATGTGTACTTCCATTAAAGTATCATATTAGGGAGAAGAGCTAATATAGTGGTACATGGAAGGAACTATGCCGATTTGATAGTGTAGAACTGCCATGACTCTTATTAGTTTTATTCCTAATTATGAATTATGATGCAACTAATGTATGAAACCTTTAGCCGAATTTATGCGCACTAAAGTTGATGTTTTATTAAATCATGACATGACATTTACCACATGAGCCAAGTGGGAGAATGTTAGAAATGTGTCTCATGTTTAATGGGAATTAATGATGATTTAATTAAAACATATTAAAGGGCTAAAAGGTGAATTAGTTGTAAAAGGAGGATAATTAAATAATTGCTTGATGGGAGCAATTATCTAATGATTATAGGATGTTATCCTAAGTGATAATTGATGGTTTTGAAATTCAAAAAGAAACCGATAACTCATGATACTATCTTATGGGTTTGAATTTCATATTAAACCCCTATATATTCAGTCTCTACCCATAAAGGATACACCAACAAAAAAGATATCATCTTCCATCAGAAAGTGAAAGGTGTAAGTACGAAAGGGGAAGGGACCGATAAATATTCAAGAAGGCTTTTAGATCTGAAGTTCATTCCGCATCATGGACAAAGGTAACCATTTATTGTTTTGATTTTAATGTATGTGAAAACCATGAATTCCTAAGATCCTAATTGTGTTCTAGTATGATGATTCATAATGTAAAGGACACAAGTTTAAGTTTACAGTGAGGTGATTGGCTGTGGAGGAAATGGGTGAGGCTTGTGAATGTGTGTGAGCTGGAGGTGCTGTGTTGTCAGTGAGTGATGTGCAGGGCAGTGGAGAGAGTGTGCAGGGGAGGTGAAATCTTTGACTGAAAAGCAAGCAAATACCAAAACCAAGAAAATACGTAGCATATTCAGAGACCATTTCGTGCTTGAAAGAGACAGCGGCCAAATTAAAAAAAAAAAATGAGAAAGCAGGAAACATAAGCAAAAGACAAAGAACAAACTCATGTTGCCGATCGGAATCCCAACATCCACTGTGGTCTGACTCCCTGTGGGTTTCATATCATATCGAGAGAAAAGTATACAGAAAGTATTGAATATAATTAGCTTAATTTTATAATTAATCATATTAGATTTTTATATGATAAAATTTCTCTTTTTAAGAGAATAATTTTATTACGGCAAAGGATCCAAATCCCTATAAAAAAGATAAAACATGAAAAAGCAATGGAATGATTCATGTGATGGAAGGGTTTAGGGAACAGATAAAGGCTATGCATTTTTCATGTACAAATTAAAGATTTGAATTAATTCCAATTCCATAAGTAATCTTTTTTGGTGGTCATTCTACCAAGAAGATTCTCTAGTGCCCATGATCTACTTGTGTAGTTTCTTGTAAGGTTAAAATATAAAAATTCACTCCAACAGGTCATTTGTAAAAAATCCTCTTGTGATTTAAAACTCAACATTTCCTATTCTTTAAAACTTCCCAAATCATATATATCAATTCTCTATAGGGGGCTTTTTTTATATGCACAAAAGTTTAATTTGCATTAGGATGTATATTTTTGTAATTTTATAAAATATTATTGAGTTTCAAAGTATAATGAAATTTTCTACAAATGACATGTAGCCGGAGGTTTTTGCTTTTCTATTTTAGCCCTATTATAAAATCTTAAACATATCACTCACACCGTAACCATTAATTTTGAAATAACATATAAAAAAATGATAATAACAAGTAAATAGAATTATGGATGAAAGAGAAAATATTACCAGGATCAACCGGTCGTTTTGGAGCAATCGCTGTAGAAAGCAGCAAACTAAAAAGAAAGGCGAAGAGCCAAACCAAAATCTTACTATCAGCCATCTCTTGTATGAAATGGAAATGGAGAATGAGTTACATTTTATATGTCTTATCTCGTTCATTTAAAATGTCACTTCCTCGAAGGTCACCATTATCCCAACTAGAAGGTCATTTATGATATGGTCCAGATCTTACGAAAGGACGTTGTTTACAATTGAACCTGAATTCTTTGTAGTCCACTAAACTTTCCACTTATGAAGCTGCAAACAATAAGACTGGTTTGTTTTTCATGGCAAACAATCGAAGTAAGGAAATATTACTTTGAGAAACAAAAATGTTTTTCTTAAACTTCTATCATATATCTTCTGTCGTACACTTATTCTAAGTTGTAATAAAAAAGGAAAAAAAACTCAATTTTTTTTACCTTTCTCTTTTTTCTTTTTTATCATAAAATATAAGTATATGAAGATAAATATAGGATTAACATGCAAAAATAATATAGTTGTTTGAAAAAATACATGTTGAGGTGCATGACAAAACCTGCAATTACACATCAGCGGTGAAAACTACCCGAAACAAATGCACTGTTTATACGTGAGAAATTCCTGTTTATTCCTAGTGATTGCAGAACTGCCACTTGACTTTATCTAATATTGAAGAATGTTCTTGCAAAACTTGCAAACCAAAGGATTTCAGGTATAAATATATAATTGAAGCCAACCCCACTTGGATTTAAATAGTAAAGAACAAATACGAAGAAAACAGATAAAAAGGAAAAAGCTGATTAGCTGATATTGTGATATATACTTCTCATTTATATATGTTTAGATTAATTTATTTTATGATTAAAATATTTTATAATTAAAATATTATCAAGAGAGTTTTTGAAAAAAAATTATTATTTTTAAATAATCTATTTCTAAACATGCATAATTCTCTTAATATTTAATTAAAAATTATTAAATGAAAGAATAAAAATATTTATATCTTAAAAATATAAATACATTCAATATTTTCTTTATTTAATAATTAAAAAATTTATTAATAAAATAAGTTAAAAGAATAAAAATTATTCTATCTTCACAATAGCCATCATAAGTTGATTATTTGACCAGCTATCATCATAAGCTGATTTCTTTTTACCATAATTTTCTTATTTTATGTAATTCTTTTATGTTACAAGGTAGTTCTAGAAATTTCTATAAATAGTAGTGTTGATAAGTCTTAAATCTTTGGATCATTATTAAGTTTTGTACAAGTTTTCACAATGAAGAGAATTTTATCAAATTAGTTCTTCCTCTTCAATATTCATTCCTCCTTAATTAACTATTGTTTAATTTAACTTCAATTCCTTCGTAACACCACCATCTTGGCATCAAGGCAAAAAATAGTATCAGAATTAATTATAACTTAATCCTAGGATGAGCATTTCCTCTCTCGAAGTCTTTTTTTCTTTTTGGTAAGGTGTCTCGAAGTCCTTTTGACAAAAACAACTTTCATTTTGGTCTTTATGTAAGTTTCTTTTTATATCTATATTTTATACTAGTTGTCAAATATGTATTGATTATTGATTTTCTCTATAAAAGTTTGAAATTTATCAACTTAAGTATATATATTAATTATTAGATATAGGACAATGTAAGAGTATTATTGAGCATGTGCAGTGATAGAGTCAAGACCTGGAGTTGCCTCTTATACGAAACAAAATTTAGTTCAAATTCTCTTCTCTAGCTAATTTCTTGAGCACAAATTTTTTTTTTATACATAATAAAAAATTAATATAACAAAATGGTACATTAATCCATTAATAAAAATTTTCAGGCATAATAACATCATAAAATAATGCATTAATATATTAATAAAAGTTTTTCGACAGGATAAAAGGAAATATATCATAAAATAGGACATCATTAACCTTATTGATGACATTTTAATATATAAGAAAAAAATATTTTAGTTTAGTGATTGTGAATGAAAAACTTAACATTTTATAATTGATTGCAAAGAATATATCTACTGAAAGATTTCCTTCATTTATATTAATTCGATTTTAGTTTAAACAATTGTCCACACATTATAATGACTACTACTTTTATTGGATTATGAAAAAAATTAGAAATTAATTTTATTTAAAGACAATTATCAATACCTAATGAAAATGAATAACAAATAGTCAAACATTGTTCAAAGGAAAAACAAATAAAAAAATTCTAATAAAGAAAAAAATAACTAATAAATCCATGAAGTTTTGTTAGTTTTAATACCAGCAACCTAATTACATTTAAAAACTTAAAGAACTTAATATTGACATAGAAAAATAAAGATGTTTATAATAGAGAAGATATGATTAAAATAATTCAAATATGTTCCTTTTAGCCATTTTACAAAATTTTGGTGAATTTTTTTTATATTTTAATTTTTTTTTAATATTTTCAATAATTTCAAATAAGTCATGATTTGTTTATAATTTACTCATTGTCTTATGTTTTCTTAATAAAAGATTAATTAGTTCTTCAACATACACAGGTAAAGAATTAAGTGGGGTCACATTTAAACCATGAAGTGATCATTTAAATTTAAAATTAACATATCTAGTTGAAAATACAAAACCTCAGCATGGGCATGCGTACCCAAGCTGGACACAAGGTGGCTCCCCCAATGACTAACATAAACAAATTAAATTTAATTATTAAAGTGAAAGATAATGTTGACCCACATAATCGACGTGAAACACATTTACTGGAATAATTTAAAATAATTGTCTTATGCAAAATGTACTTATATAAGAATCTTCCTTATCAAGTAAAACCATCAAGTAATGTGGATTTACTTACATATTCATTTTTTTCCCCTAACTATTGGTCCCATGATGAGTTATACAATATTTATCAATTGTTGATTATATTTTATAGACCTTAAAATATTTATTGTGAGAACTTGTAACTAATAAATGTTTAACAATTCATGCAAAGCATTAATATGGTGGAAAAAAATTTGGGGACCAACTAAATCAACTAATAAATGGTTAACAACTTATTAAAGTGCTGGTATCTAAAAAAACACGTGGAAAGGTCAGGGTACAAAAAATTATAGACAAAACAGTTTGGCTGAATTTCATCCCGAAATCAAGTAATGTTTTCAAATATTTGGTATCATTGGAGTTACAAGTCTTCGTAACATTTCCTAATGTTTTAATCATTAATAACTGTTTTAATGTCAAAATAATAGTCTTAAACTGGGACAAGGTTTAATTCGTTGTAAAGTTATTTTTAATGAGAATAGTTTAGTTGACTAAACCTTGCGCCAGCCAAAAAAAAAAATGTATAAATAAATGAAATGACGACACTTGAAATTAAATACTGAGAATGATAAATGATGTTTATGTAATCACCTTTGTCATCGACTTGTGAAGAAAAAAAATGTAAAATGTTGATTAGTGTGATTTATTAGCCAGAGACCTAAAGTTAAGGAATAGAGTTGCTTTCTTAGTATATCGCTTGTCTAATTGTTGTCATCCTGTGGATCGTTGACAACTGTTTCAGCTAACAAATCTCTTTCAATGACATTTGTATAAAATAATAGAAATGTGGAAGAGATAAAGATCAAAACAGATGCCTCAACAAAAGCCATTTAAAATCTATCAACCAAATTGGATATGGAAGAGCGCAATTTCAAATATATATAATCCCTCATTTGAATACGCTATATATATACAATAATACCACTACTAAGCTTGAGCTGGTGGATGGGTTTTAAGTCTAGCTGATCATCGATGTTCCTAAGCAATATGTTTCCCATTTGTTATTGAAATGGGATTTTCTATCCATTGATAATACTTTAGTGGATTTCATACGCTACCATTTAATCCTATGGAGTGCCCAACGTACTCACTAGTCACCATTTGGAAGTAGAACTTTTTTATCTTGGCACAACAAGACCAATTGAGATTTTGTATGAGATTTAATGTGCAATTGTGTAGTTAAATGAAATGCTGATTTAATGCTCATATATGCAATAAAAACTCAATTAATTTGCTTGTATCTTCAAATCAAGAAACTAGAAAATTATTCAATTTATTTTTTTGTAAATATGAAATGTTAATTTCCCTTTTTCTGTCTTCATTGCTATTGAAAGACAAATTTCTGATTAGTGCATCATGTAGGAAATCAGAAGGTTCCTTAGTCTATTATGTAAAAAATCTTCTTGTGCTTATGTTATAATGTGTAGGAAAGGAAATATAATTTGATTAACACATTATCTACTTAATTGTATTAATGAAATATTTGGCTTATATTTATGTTGGTATTGTAAGATATTATTAAAATATTATATGGCTCAAGCGAATATCTTAGTTGGTTTTAGATAAATATATTAATTAATAGATGAAATTTTGATTGGTGAATATGAGGAGTGGGTTCCTAATATGTAACTAATTGCTTACTTGATAAAAGTGGGTTAATAAAGAAAAGTTATCTTATTTAATGAAATTGGTCATATCTCTATCCATGAGAATTTTATGTTCTCTTCTTCGTTACTTAAGAGTAACGTAAAAAAAAATAAGGTCAAGGGATAGATATACAATTTTTTTAAAAAAAATTCTTGAAGTTATTAACATTCTTTCATTACTCAAAATCTTGACCACGAGAATCAAGATAAGTAATTATCCCTATCATCTTCTTCTGTCTAATAACATTTGTGAAGGTCATGAAATTTCAAGATCCTTATTGTAATTATATAATCTTTTCTCCCAATAAAAATCCTACAAAAATACAACCTACATGTGGTATCAGAATACTGAGTTAAGAAATTTATGATTTTTTCATTAATAGTGTTTTGTTTCCACTGTCTATGAATCTTAATTATGAAAATTAGAAATTTTTATATGAACCTTATTTATGAAAATATAAGATTTGTGTATAAAGTATAAACCCTAATTATGGAAATTGGAGATTTTGATTAAATTATTCCATTACCCTATGTGAATCAATTAATGGCATATTAGCTTCAATTATCGTATGCTTTATTATGACACATGGACGTGCACTTGGTTATGAATTATACCATGCTTCAATTATCTATGCTTTATGGCACATAACGGGCACTTGGTTTCTTTATTTTATGCCATATAATACCTTTATCTAACATAATAGGCAGTAGATTTAATAAAAAAAAGCATGAATTTATATTATATCCTATAATTATTTATGAAATATTTGAATTTTAGAAATTAATTTGTGATAAATTTGTTAATCATTAAAGTAATCAAATCTTTAAATTAATTTAATTTAAAATTGTATGATAGTTATATTTCCATTGTCAGTACTCAATTTTGTTCAGACTAAAATTAAATATTAAAATTATTTAAAAAATATTTTTGATTTCTTTTGATTATAAATTTGAAAAAAATAATAAAAAATTTTAAAAATGAAAAAGAATTTTTTTGTAATAATAATAATAACTGGATGAAAATTAAATCTCCTTGGCCGAACTTGCATTCCAAATTTCCTGGCTCATTTAAATGGGCCCACTTGAAAAACTGATCCAAAAGCAATACAACCCAAAATCCATTATCCATGACTTTGACCCAGAAACAACCCAAGACCCAATTTGATCCAAGAATTAGATCCACTTTCTCCCACGGCTTCACGCGTAGGGCCGTCTTTCTCCTCAACTTGATTAGTCCTTGTGCCAGAGCATGCAAGGACCGGCTCTGTCCACTTTGGGCAGGCAGAATGAGCGCAGACGGCACCCGACACCTGCACTTGCCGGCGGGAGCAGCGCTGGTTTGCTCCCCATTACCTCTACCTGTCTACCGTTCGCACAAGGGGCTGGAGTGCATAGGAACGGCCAAGAAAAACCCCTCCATAAAAAAACACTCTCGTACAAAGAGAGGGTGGAGAAAAAAGCAAGGGGGGAAGAATTCTGGGGTGAAAAATAGGAGTTGAGGTTATACGGCAAGGAGAGGAGCATTGATGCACAACAGAGAGAAGAAAAGCGGAACCAGACGCAAGGGGATTTGGGGGGCATCCGGTGAGAAAATACACGCCCAGACCAGTCGGTAGATTATCTCTAAAATCTGAGTTTGATTGAAGGTTCTACATCTCAATCTTTTTTGTTTGTGAGATGATCATGCATGTGTGCTGTTTGATGAAATGATTGCCTGAAAAATGTCAGTTACAGATCTGAGTTGAGTTGTGTAGATGACATATTTGTGGGCTTTCATCATCCTTAGGTTGAAATGATTCTATAAAGTGAGGTCAATGTGAACTGTTGAGTTGCTTCAAATTATGTGCCGCTGGTTGATCCCGTATTGTTTTCCATTTTCTTTCTTTTGTACATTGTGTCAATAACTTGAGCCTGTTTCTTTGTGTCGATTTGTTGGGATTTTCGGCGGGGTTTAATTTCTGTTTGATGAAGATTTTCTTATCAACTGCTAGCTGGTGCCGTGAGTGATGGTGGGGGATGGTGAACTGCTGTTACGTGATGTGCTGGTGGAAGTGTCTGCTTCGTGAGAATGGGTGCCCTGAGCCTAACATGATACCCAGTAGTTGTGCATTCTGTGAAGGAAGCTTTGGGTTTGTTAGGCTGGGTCTAGTAATTAGTAAATGAAGGTTTAGCTTCTTGTGATGACAGCTTTCTCTCCTAATAAATTAGAATGACATTTTATTCATTGTTGCTTATTGGATTCTTTTCTATTCTTTCTTCCATTATTTAAATTGATAATTGATAATAGGAAGTCCAAATCTCTTTAGCCAGATGCAAATATTAAAAAAAAGAAAAAGGTTGCAGTTTTTTATATGATGATGATACGCATGGTCTTTCTTTACTTTTGTTAGTTAGCTTAATCCATTGCATGGTTATTTACAATTTCTTTTAGTTAATTTTAATTTAGCATCCCTTCCTTGGACATACTTTCAAGACCAGAATAAAGAATGACTGGCTTTTTATGATAAAGGTTAATCAACCTTTATGACGCATCACGGCTCATGCTAAAGTCCCCTTGTTGAGCTTTGTTTTGTCGCTATTGTTTTGTTTGGTCATCTCATTTTATATGTGATGTACTTATTTTTATATTTATGTATCATTTTATTTTGGTTTATTTTAATTATTTACTTAAGATAACTGAATATGAGTGTTTCAATTAAATTAATTTAATTTGAGTCATATGAATTGTGATAGCTTAATGACTTGAGACTTAGGATTGATGTTTCTAGCCATGCGTTAAGATTTATTTCTAAATTTAACAATTAATTTGATTCAACTGAATTGTGATAGCTTGTTAACTCAGAAAACAAATCTAATTGAGGCCATGTTACCGTGACGGTTTTTCGGTTTAGAAATTAAATTTAAAATCAATTTCTAAAATAATATTATTGGAGTCAAGTTGATATGACGACGTTTTCGTTTCAAAAATAATTTAAGATCACTAACAATTAGTATTATCGTGACGACTCTTTGACTTATGAGTGATATAAAAATCGAATTAATTTCTATACATTAACAACCATTTTTTAATCAATTATTTAATTAATCAATTAACAAATTATTTTTAATTTTATCAACCATTAATTCTTTAATTAAAGTCCTTTTACTCAAATATTTTCTAGATGAATTACAAAACTTTGATTTCTCAATTAGAGATACGTAAGCATTTCAAGCAAGGCAAACTTATAACTATTTTTATTTATTTTATTATTTAATATTTTATAAATAATTTAATTTAATTCATTATTAATCTTTTAAACTTTCATTTGATTTTGCAAAGTAAAATAAATATTTTTAGATTATTAATTTGCACAATTAATTTTAAAGTAATTATCTTAGGATTGATGTATCAGGAATATAGTGATATTAATTTTCCACCATTCTCTGTGCATAAATTGACTTCTGAACGTAATTCTATTTCAAATTGGTTTGAAATGTTTTAAAAAGAATTTCGCCAATAATTTTTCTTACTCAAATAAAAATTAGGTAGCTTCTCCCTAAAAATATTTTCTTATTTTATTTTGATTGTCATTTCGCTGCTGCAACACTCTCTGGGACGATTGCGACATCAATTACACAAAAGGAATGATGCTATAACTAACATGATGACTGTCAAACTATGGATAAATTAAAATTCATTATTATAAGGCATTTATGGGTTGTCCCAAGGTTGATTGATTAGTTGTACTTATAATTGATTAACATGACTCTTGGTAATATGGATGCACTGTTAGCTCTATTTTCATATCTAAAGATAGTAAATATTTTTAATTAGTGCATATATTATTACCATATAATGTTAAATTTTGTATTGATGTATTACCTAAAGGAGAACACTTATATACATTGATTGTTTAAGGTGTATGTTTTTTGAATTTGTAAAATGTTTGTTTGAAACTCAAAGCATTAAGGTTAGGTGTCAATTTCTTACATTCGCATGCTTCATTTATTCCAATTTTTAATGCGCTGAACTTTTTTGACTAGAGTGAACAAGATAGGAAACTTGTTGCTATTACTAATGTTAGTACAATTATGAAAGAGACTATTACAAGACTTGAGAAAAATCAAACAAACTAAACTTAATGTTTATGCAGATGAGTAAGCAAATAATATCAAGTCAACTCTTTTCAAAACTAAAAGTGCTAAAGATTTTATCAAATTTGTCAAAGAGCGTTTTCAAAATGCTAATAAGTATTTTGCTGTGACATTAATAGGTATTTTAACTACCATAAAGTTTAATGATTCTCGTACCATGTGTCGCAACCGTCCCAGAGGGAGCTGCAACACAATGATAACCCAAAATAAAATGAAAAATAATTTTATAGAGTTGTTACTAATTTTTATTTGGATAAAAAAAATAATTGACAAAACCCTTTTAAAAAGTTAAAACTGATTCACGAAATAAAACTAGGTTCGGGAGATGATTTATGTATAAAAAAGAGTGCAAACTTAATCCCATTGTATCATTAATACATTCGTCCGAATATGATTGCTTTAAAATTGGTTGTGTAAATTAATAATCTTAAAATATTTATTTTAACTACAAAATCAAATAAAAGAATAAAAGACTAATAATGATCAAATCAAAATGCTTATAAAAAATATTTCCAAGATATCAAATAATGAAATAAATAAAAATATTTATAAATTTAATTTGTCCGAAGTGCTTACGTATTCTCAATTGAGAAATCAAAACCCCATAGTTCGTCTAGAAAATAATTAAGGATTAAAAGATTTTAATTAAATGATTAATGATTGATAAAAAAAATAAAAATTACTTGTTAATTAATTAATTAAATAATAAAATGTTGATGTATTAAAATTAATTCAATTATCTATATCACTAACGAGTCAAAGAGTCGTTACGACAATACTGATTATTAGTAATCATAAATTATTTTCAATATCGAAGCATTGTTACAACAACATGATCCTTATTAGTATATTTTAAAATTGATTTTAAATTTAAGTTTAGGACTAAAGAACTGTCACAGTAACATAGCCCCAATTATATTTATTTTCTAAGTTAATAAGTTGTCACAACTTAACTGACTCATATTAAATTGTCAAATTTAAAAATAAAGCTCAACGTAAAGCTGGAAACATCATTTCCAAGTTGCAAATCACCAGGCCGTCACAGTTTAGATGACTTTGATTAATTATATTACAAAAATAAAATATGCCTTTTAATGTAATAAAAAAAGTAAATGTACAAAATGTTGTTCCAAACGATACCACAATGAAATAATTCAGAATTTAATTTCAACCATTTAATTAATAATTTATAATTCCACCATTAAACATAATTATTTATCTATAAAAATAAATATAAAACAAATAAGACGAGTAAAAAAACAAATAACGTAGCCTGCTAAACAAATGGAATCAACCAAACATTTACCCATGTTTCACAAATATCAATGTTGAAACCAGCATCCATCTCAAACCAGAAAACTCGACCAGCTAAATTAGAACTCAGCATTCAAGCAAAAATAACACATTAAAAGAAAAAAAAAAAAAACCTCAATCACACAAATGCAAAATGATCACATCATAGGTCCACACCACCTAGCACACCTTCAAGATAAGGGATTCAATGAGTAAGTCGCAACATTAGCTATCAAGGTTCTATAATTCAACCACTTTCATCATCTATCACTCTTTTATCCATCATATTTCAAGAAGTAAATTATTACCCAAACCAGCAGCCAAAGAAGGTATCAACAGTCCACTCGACATAAACCTACCCTTCTCCAATCATGCTATATCAAAGATCAAATTTAAGGATCACAGTTCAGCCACAACCACCATTTCATTGAAAAAAGCACATCATTGTGAGTTCCATCATGTAAGCCAAATGGAATCAAGCCAACGATAAATCAAGGTCTAAATCCAACCACAATATGCACACAAAAAATAAAGATATCAACTACAAAATTATTACGATCCACCACTTGAACAAATGCCAAACGCAAAGCGGACAAGACCCACAAACCGATTCTGTTTAGGGACCAAATACAGGACAGAAGATAACTCGCAGATTCTAAGCTTTTCACTTGATTGCATCTCTATATAAAGTTACCCTTAACAGAAAAACCCATTTTAATTGTTCTCGGGGACATTTTGTCAAACAATATATGTGCAACCCGACAGGCAACACCAAAACTAAGCTAATGAAACTATATAATGCTGGAAACTTAGATGAAATATGTGTCTAATCAAGATTCAGGCATCAGCCATAAACATCGTACTTCATTATGCAACAAATGCTGACAAAACATGAGATACCACATTGACCTCAACGTTCAGCCTGACCCAGAAACGAAGAAAAAAATGAATGTGCTTATTACCAATTTGTAATGTCTTTGACCTCGCTCTCACGTCCTCTCTGGTTCTCTTTGCTCTCAGTATCCTTTTCTTCCTTCTATTGATCTGTCTTCTCCACCCAGTTCTCCTAGCTTTCTTATTTTTTTTTTTTAAGCGATCCCATGGTCTCTCCAAAATATCACCTCCTCCTCGCTCAATCACGCCTCCGCATACACAAATGCTGCCCACCAAATATCTCCTCTGCTCCCTTTTTTCTCTCTGGTTTTCTGCCCTTTTCAGTTACGTGAATATCCCCCCTTCCGCGTAACCGAATCAGACTCCTAAACCATCCCCACGCCCCCCTCCTTTGCGCGCCGTGCAAGAGCTTTATGATTCACTTTTATTTTTTTTTTTTAAAAAAAATTTGCTCAAACATTATTTATTTATTATTTTTATTGGGTTAGAAAGGATGATGGATTTTGAGTTAATTGGGTTGAATTTGTGTTGAAGATTGGGTCAAAAAATATTCATTTTGGGTCAAATGGATACTGGATTAAAAAGATTGAATTTTGTGAATTTTATTTTGGGTCAATATATATTTTTATGTTTTTTTAATTTTTAAATTTCTATATATTTTCTTAAATCTTTAACCAAAATGGATAAAAATATTATTTTGAATCTTTCTATTTTTAATTTTTAATTGGGACAAAATTAAGTATTGATAGCATGCATGAACATGTTATTGAAAATGAAAAATATTACAGTAAAGACTTAAGTCCTTGGAAAATGGAAGTGGATGAAAATTTCCTTATGCAATTTATTCTAAACTAACTATCTTGTCTGAGTATGGCCTATTCCAAATGAACTATAACACCATTAAAGACAAATAGAATGTGCATGTACTGTATAGTATGTTAGCTCAGGAGGAAATGAGACTTAAGAATTAAGAAAATCATTCTATCTATTATGTTAACCATCAACGAATTGAAAAGAAAGCTGACAAGAAACATGAAAAGGGTAAGAGACCATTAAAGATCAATAAGTCATCCTCTCAAATCTAGAAGAAGGAACAAATAATGATAAATTTCGTTTTAGTGGGAAATCTAGACACTTCCAAAAGAATTGCCTGAAACGTAAGGCTTGGTTAAAAAAAAACAGTAAACTTAATGTTTATGTATATTTCGAATCAAACTTAACTAAAGTTTCTTATAATACTTGGTGGATTGATTCTAGATGTACTACTCTTATTTCAAATACTATGCAAGGATTTCCTTTCAATCCAAACCATAACCCCTAAACGACAAGTTCGTCTTCGTGAGGAAAAGAGTGAAAGGTCCAGTGGAAGTTGTTGGGATTTATTATTTAATCCTAGGCACTGAACATTATTTATATTTATTTGAGACCTTTTATGTATCTAGTATTTCTAGAAATTTGGTTTCTTTATCTAAACATGATGTTGCTGGGTACTTTTTTTAAGTTTGGTAATGGATTTTTAGTTTGTTTAAGTATACTTGTATGATTGGTTCTGGTATACTTTGTGATGGATTATATAAATTGAACCTTGATAATTTATATGTTGAAAACACTTTTGACCTTACATCATAATATTGGTATTAAACATATTTTAGTAGATGATTGTTTCGCTTACTTACGACATAAATGTTTGGGTCACATTTCTAAAGAAAGACTAGAAAAACATGTAAAGAATGAAATCATTTCAGATTTAGATTTTACTGACCTTAATATTTATATGGATTGTATTAAAGGAAAACAAACAAAACACAGAAAGAAAGGAACCACGAGAAACACTCAGTTTCTTGAGGTCATACACACCAATATATGAGGACCTTTTAATATCAATTCTTTCAATAAGAAAAAGTACTTTACCACATTTATTGACGATTATTCATGTTATGGGTATGTTTAGTTACTGCATGAGAAATCTTAAGCAGTGAATGCTTTGGAAAGTTTACATAAATGAAGTTGAAAGATAGTAAGACAGAAAGGTGAAAATTATCAAGTTGGATAGAGATGGTGAGTATTATGGAAGATATGATAAAACTAGACAACACCCAAGTCCATTTGCTAAATTCCTTGAGAAACGTGGTATTTGTGCTCCGTAGACAATTTCAGGTATACCGCAACAGAATGGTGTATCTGATTGGCATAATCAAACTTTGTTGGACATGATTAGGAATATGTTAAGCAATTCACCCTTACTTGTATTTTTGTGAATGTATGCCCTTAAAATTGTCATATTTTTATTGAACAAGGTTCCTAGTAAGGCAGTTCTTAAAATACCTTTTGAATTGTGGATTAGTAGAAAACCTAGTTTAAGCCATCTGTATGTTTAGAGATGTCAGGCAGAAATAAGAATTTATAACTCACAAGAAAAGAAACTGGATGCAAGAACAATCAGTGGATATTTACTTAGTTCTCCAAAAAAATCTAAAGGTATAGGTTCTATTGTTCTAACCATAGTACAAGAATTATTGAAACTGAAAATACCAGATTCATTGAGAATGGTGAAACCAGTGGGAGTTAAATTCCATGAAATGTAGATATCAAGGAAGTTAGAATACAAGTTCCTTTCACTTGTGTTTCTTCCTCTAAAATGGTTATTTCTCAAATAATGAACAACATAACAATGAAGAAGAACAACAAATGAATGATCCCGAAGTTCACAATGAACCTGTAGTAAAATAACCATAAGAAATAGTATTAAGAAGATTCCAAAGAGAAAGAAAACTTGCTCTTTCGAATGACTATGTGGTATATCTACAAGAGTCAAAAGTTGACTTAGGAATCAATAATAATGATCTAGTTTTGTTTCCACAGGCCATTAATTGTGATAATGTTGATAAATGATTAAATGCCATGAAAGAAGAGTTAAAATTTATGGAGTAGAATGGTATTTAGAACCTTGTGGAACTTGTAATACCTATACTGATATAGGCATTACGTTACGTAACAAATCCTAAATCATTGCCGTAAACTAAAAATTTAATTTATTTAATAATTTAATTTAATTCATTTAATTAATAATTACGTGTCCATTTAATAAAACTTATGCAATTAAATAATGCTTTTTATCTAATGTAATTAAATTATTACGTGTCTGAATTTAAATATCCTTAAAGGATAAAATTCTAAACTATGTGACAAAAATTTCTATGCTTTACACCGGATTATAAAACAAACATCACATATTAAATAATTATTTTCAGACATAATAAAAATCCTGATTATGTGACGTATTCACTGAACTTAATTAATTTATTTATTTGATTACGTGATTAATAGTTGATAAAGCATTTTAAAATTTTAATTATAATATCCAAAAATTCTCAAATTCTTAACGTTACACATGTATCAAAATAAATCATTCTAAACATGCACCAAGTATGACATAATCTCATACATTACTATTTTTCTATTTATATTACAAAACACACAAGTACATATTTATTTATTCTCCCTGTATATACTAAGTATTCACAAAAAAAAGTGTTAACATTGGATTTTCACCTGCAGGAGAGACTATGTACAAATTTATATATTAAAAAAAGACATCTAGCCTTACTAAGCCATATAGAAAAAGAAATTCTATGTTAACATACTACCTAACACACTACATTGCTAACAAACTCTCACACAAACCAGCGATATGTTACATTCTACACCACTAGCTCAAATACATCATGTTCAGAATTGTAAACTAATTCAACATCAATAACTAGGAAAACAAAAGTTCTTATCTTTACTCTACTGCTTGGAGAATATGGAAATATCACATACAATTGTGGTGAGAAATATGATTTCTCAGTAGACACTCAAACAGATTTAAAAATAGTAAGTAAAACAGTGACATTTCTAGCTATATAGTATACAGAAAAACATTTTCATGGTTAGTAAACAATCTGTTAGACCCCCCATTAAGAAGGTGTACAGGAAAAAGAGAGTTAGAGAGAAAAAAAAGGGACTACATGGGCAAGTGGAGGCAGTTACGGAAGAACAGCAGAAAAGCAATGAAGAAGAAGTGGCAGAAGAAGTGGAACAGGCAGTGTGGGGCGGTTATGAATGAGTGATGGTTGGCAGTTATGGATAGTGGAGCAGTTACAGTTCTGGGGGGAATGCAGAAGATGTAAAAGGCTGGCAGTTTCATGGAGGAGGAGGAGGAGAGATTTATGGAGTCAGGATTGTGAGGGAGAGACCAAGCCTCTCGAAAGCTTGGAACCTTTGGTCATTCCGTGTAATTTTCCTTCTGTTTTTCCAGTTTGTTCCTTATAGTTTTCTGTCAGTTTAGCAGTGTGTTTGCTGTCAGTTCAGCAATGTATTTTCTGTCAGTTTAGCAGTGTGTTTTCTGTAAAATCTGGGCTTTAATTCCTAGGTGTTGTTTCGTTCAAGGGAGGTTCCTAACAATTTGGTATCAGAGCTCCCGATCCTGGGGGCTGTGAATGGTGAGATCTAAAATGGAAAACAGGGTGGAGGTGCTGGAGAAGGGAATGGAGCAGTTGAGAGGTGACGTTGACAGGCTGAGAGTGGAGACTTAGCAGGAGAGAATGGAAGCAAGGCAGGACAGAGAGGAAAGGGGAGCCCAAATAAACCGTATAGAGCAGATGCAATAGCAGATGTTACAGTGGATGAAAGGAAAAGACCCGATGCTACCTAGAGGGCCGGCTAGTGCGGTGATAGAGGAAGAAGGAGAGGAGATGCTGCAGGGTAGGATAGGCTCTAGTGGGACTATCACAAGACCCACACGAGGCTGGAACTTGGAAGAAAGAGGAAGGAAGTTGGAGGTACCCGTATTTTCGGGAGATGATGCCTTCGGCTGGGTGCACAAAATTGAGAGGTACTTCCAGGTGAATTCATTGGAAGATCACGAGAAGCTAGAAGCAGTGATGGTGGCCATGGAGGGGAAGGCATTGAACTGGTTTTCCTGGTGGGAAACTCGGAATTCCAGAGCAAGTTGGGAAGAGTTCAAAACAGCAGTAGTGAGGAGGTTCCAACCTTCTTTATCTCAAAATCCATTTGAGCTGTTGCTGGGACTCCATCAGTCTAGCTCGGTCATGGAGTATAGGGAGCAGTTTGAGCTTCTCACGGTGCCGTTAGCAATAACTGATGAGAATCTGCTGAAGGGAATATTTCTCAATGGTCTGAAGGAAGAAGTGAGGGCAGAAATGAAGCTGCACAGGGTGGAAACCTTAGCAGAACTAATGGATTTGTCTCTGCTGGTGGAAGGGGAGGAATTCTGTGGTGGGAAGAGACAAAGGAGGGTTGAGCTCAAAGGCAAGCAGCCGGCCTTACTCTTGTGGGCAGAACAGCCACTGTCGAAATGGGAACTAAATCATACTCAAATTATGATTCTACCTCTAGAGGGAATTCCTACACCGACCAGCTGCCTCCAGAAACTGGGCTTATGGGGCAGAAGTCAGTAGAGGCACGATCCGTGGAGGGGAGTAGCTATCCGAAGAAGATTGCAGGCTTCAAGAAACTCTCTGAAGCTGAATTGCAGGAGAAGAGGAGGAAGGGATTATGTTTCAAATGTGATGAGAAGTTTGGACCGAGCACATATGTAAATTCTAAACAGCTCAACGTGCTACTGCTGGGCAATGAGGAGGAGGTGGAATATCTGGAGGAAGAGCCTGAGGAAAAAACTGAAGAAGAAAGGGGGAATGAAGGGGAGGACCGGGCCTTACAGCTGTCAATAAATAGTATAATGGGGTTAACCTCCAAAAAAATCGCTCAAACTATGGGAAGAGATACAAGGAAAGAAGGTAGTTGTTCTTGTGGATTGTGGAGCTTCGAGTAACTTTATAGATAGGAGGATAGTTGAAGAACTCCATTTGCCTTTGACAGAAACAGCTGAATACATAGTAGAAGTGGGTGATGGGCATCAAATTAGGTGCCATGGGGTGTGCAAAGGGGTGAATATGCGGGTACAAGGATTCAACATTACAGTTGACTATTTCCGGTTTGAGTTGGGAGGAGCGGATGTTGTACTCGGACTGGATTGGTTAGAGGGATTGGGTGAGATCAAAGCCAACTTCAAGGAGCTCACAATGAAGTTCTTGTCCAAAGGGAGGCCAGTCACATTACAGGGAGATTCCTCTCTGTCTAGATCTGCAGCCTCATTAAAATCTATGGTGAAGGCTCTGTACAATGAGGGAGAAGGATTTTATGTGGAGTTGAAGGCGCAGGAAGTTAGGCAGCAGACCGAAACTGAAGAGTGGGAAGAGCTTGCATCAGATTCTGGAGAAGTTTGGGGACCTTTTTCAAAGAACCCCATGGGCTGCCACCTTCCAGAAGCCAGGATCATGCCATACGGCTGAAGGAAGGGTCCTCCATACCCAACATCAGACCTTATAGGTACCCGCACTATCAGAAAAATGAAATTGAGAAGGTAGTAGCTGAAATGCTAGCAGCTGGAGTTATAAGGCCTAGTACTAGTCCATTTTCCAGTCCTATTATTTTTTGGTAAAAAAGAAGGATGGAGGATGGCGGTTTTGTGTGGATTACCGAGCCTTGAACAAAGTAGTGGTACCGGACAAGTTTCCCATCCCTGCCATAGACGAGCTGCTAGATGAGTTAGGAGGGGCAGTGATTTTCTCCAAGCTGGATTTGAAGTCAGGGTATCATCAAATCAGAATGAGAGAAGAGGACGTTTTCAAGACAGCATTCCGCACTCATGAAGGGCACTACGAGTTTTTTGGTGATGCCTTTCGGGTTGACCAAACGCACCCTCCACATTTCAAGCATTAATGAATGAGGTATTCCGCCCATTTTTGAGAAAATTCGTATTAGTGTTTTTTGATGACATACTCATATACAGTAAGAGTAGAGAAGAGCATTTTACAGCACTTGGAGAGGGTCTTGCAGAAACTGAGGGAAAAATCAGCTGCTGTTAAACAAGAAGAAAATGCAGCTTTGGGCAGCCAAAAACTGGAGTATTTGGGTCACATCATCTCAGCTGAGGGGGTCCAAGCTGACCCCGCAAAGATTGAAGGCATGACCCGTTGGCAGAGACCCAAGGATGTTAAAGGACTCCGTGGATTCTTGGGGTTGACAGGGTACTATAGAAGATTTGTAAAAGACTATGGCAAGATAGCCCCGGCCGTTAACTCAGCTGCTCAAGAAGGACGGGTTTGAGTGGAATGAAGAAGCACAGTTGGCTTTTGAAAAGTTGAAGTCAGCCATGGAGATTCTTCCCATGTTAGCCGTGCCAGACTTTTCTAAGACATTCGTGGTGGAGACAGATGTGTCGTCAGGAAAAGGGTTGGGAGCTGTGCTGATGCAAGAAGGGAAAACCGATTGCATATCTCAGCCAAGCCTTGTCAAGCAGGGCGCAACAGAAATCAGTATACGAAAGAGAGTTGATGGCAGTGGTGTTAGCAGTCAAGAAATGGAGACATTATGTGATGGGGAGGCATTTCGTGATACGGACAGATCAGAAAAGCCTTGAAATACTTGACTGAGCAGAGACTAATGGGTGAGGAACAGCAGAAGTGGACCTCAAAGTTGATGGGGTTTGACTTTGAAGTGCAGTACAAACCTGGAGGGGAGAATAAAGCTGCAGATGCTCTATCTAGAAGAGAAGAATTCTGTGCCATTTCCACTTTTCACATGACAGATTCCGAGCAATGGGCAGAAGAGGTACAAAACGACAACAGGCTAAAAACCATTTTGCAAGATTTGTTGACAGATCAGGAGGCTCATCCGGGATATATGGCGAAGGGGAACCGTTTATACTATAAGGGGCGATTGGTTTTATCCAGAAATTCGGGAAGGATACCTGCAATCTTGCAGGAATTCCATGCAACCCCTTTTGGAGGACATTCGGGTTTCTTTAGGACATATAAAAGGATAGCTGGGCTGCTATACTGGGAAGGCATGAAGGGAGATATCAAGAGTTTTGTGGCAGCCTATGATATCTGTTAAAGGAACAAATATCAAGCATTGTCTCCGGTTGGTTTGCTGCAGCCGTTACCGATCCCAACTCAAGTGTGGAGTGATATTTCTATGGACTTTGTTGGGGGATTGCCTAAGTCACATGGCGCAGACACTATCATGGTGATTGTGGACAGACTCACTAAATACGCCCACTTCATTCCCTTGTGTCATCCATTTTCAGCCAAGGAGGTGGCTGAAGTATTTGTGAAGGAGATAGTAAGGTTACACGGGTTCCCCCACTTCAATAGTTTCAGATAGAGACTGAGTGTTTATCAGTCAGTTTTGGACAGATCTGTTTAAGCTATCTGGAACAACCCTCAAACTCAGCTCAGCCTATTATCCGCAATCTAATGGTCAAACAGAAGTGGTGAACAGGTGTCTTGAGACTTATCTCAGATGCTTTGTGGGGAATAAGCCTAAGCAGTGGCCTAAGTGGCTTAATTGGGCGGAATTCTGGTTTAACACCAATTACAATAGTTCTACTAAAATGTCTCCTTTTAAGGCATTATATGGGAGGGATCCACCTGTTTTGCTAAGGCAACCGGAAGATTTATCTATGGTGAAAGGAGTTAACCAGCTAATTGCAGAAAGAAACAAGATCTTGGACGAGCTGAAGGATAATTTAGCAATGGCACAGAACAAGATGAATTCGCAAGCAGATAAGAAGAGGAGGGATGTCACCTACCAACCGGGAGATTATATTTACTTAAAGATACGACTCTACCGATTTAAGTCTCTTGCAAGGAAGACTAATGAGAAGCTAAGTCCGATATTTTACGGCCCTTACAAGGTGATAGAAAGAGTGGGGCAAGTTGCCTATAGGCTACACCTCCCCGACTATACCAGTATACATCCAGGTTTTTCACGTGTCATTACTAAAAAATCAACAGCAGAGGTAGTGAACCAGCAACCTTTGCCCAAAGGATTAACAGAAGAGTGGGAACTGAAAGTATACCCGACGGCCGTGCTCAATGTCAGGACAACATCAAATGGGGAGCTGGAAGTGTTAATTAAATGGGAGGACTTACCAGATTTTGAGAGCACATGGGAACCCTTTCTCACCATTCAGGAAAGCTTCCCTGAATTTCACCTTGAGGACAAGGTGAAACTTTTGGGGGGAAGTATTGTTAGACCCCCCATTAAGAAGGTGTACAGGAGAAGGAGAGTTAGAGAGAAAAGAAAGGGACTACATGGGGAAGTGGAGGCAGTTACGGAAGAATAGCAGAAAAGCAATGAAGAAGAAGTGGCAGAAGAAGTGGAACAGGCAGTGTGGGGCAGTTATGAATGAGTGATGGCTGGCAGTTATGGATAGTAGAGCAGTTAAAGTTCTGGGGGAATGTAGAAGATGGCTGGCAGTTATGGATAGTGGAGCAGTTACAGTTCTAGGGGGATGCAGAAGATGTAAAAGGGTGGCAGTTTCGTGGAGGAGGAGGATGAGAGATTTCTGGAGTCAGGATTGTGGGGGAGAGACCAAGCCTCTCGAAAGCTTGGAACCTTGGTCATTCCGTGTAATTTTCTTTCTGTTTTTTCTAGTTTGTTCCTTATAGTTTTCTGTCAATTTAGCAGTGTGTTTGCTGTCAGTTCAGCAGTGTATTTTCTGTCAGTTTAGTAGTGTTTTTTCTGTAAAATCTGGGCTTTAATTCCCAGGTGTTGTTTCGTTCAAGGGAGGTTCCTAACACAATCATAATAAGAATAACCTACAACAAATTGCATCTTGACATCCTTTTCATTAATTACATGATCACAGAAACTTTTACTTAGGGCTTGGCCTTCTTTCAATTAACTTTGCTTACATGGTGCATAATATAATCATTAACCATAGCCATGACAATTTTCATATTTCAGAATTCTCCCTTGACATAGGGTGTCCCCTAACTTAAGTGGCCATTCCATACGCTTTTGGTGGATTCCACTCAACATATTTACAAAGTGGACCATAAACATATGTAGGACTTCTTATGAACCTTTTTTTTCATGATATTTTATTAGAAATTCTTTTCTAATCTTTTCGGATCACTTCTAATTCATTTTCTTTACTTCGATGATTATTTCCAAGCTTTCATTGTTTCTTTCACTTGAATTAAAGTGAGCATGCAATTAACTTGAATGTGAATTTGAGACACTTAATGTTTTTATTTGTTATCCACCAACGAAATTAAACCTCTATTCATTAATTCTATCTCAAATTCAATATTTGCTAACTTTGGGCATAAGCCTAGGCCAAACTTTTAATAGCATGTCATTGGTTCTTATTCAACATAAGATTTACATACCATTTCATATGAAAACCCCTAATGGCTTCAAGCTCTCTAACATAGTCGTGCACCAAATCTAGTGCCTCTAGGGTTTTTCTTTCACATTTTTAATCTAAAAATGCACTAGGGAAACCCTAAATCATCAAGTGACTATTAAATCTAAATTTAGTCACACTAATCTCCTTGGAATCTTGTGTGGCCGTGACTTACATATAGTATCACCATCAATTCTTTTTGACATTCTTCATATGAATTTTGTTAAAACCACTTTAGAATATCTAAAATTCACTAACACCTAAGTAACTCACATAATTCCTCAAATTACTACACTATAGCCGAGAGCCTCAAAGGAAGTGCATCAAGTTAGTTTTATGTCATCTAACTAAAGTTTGATCTAATTGGTCATTGAAACATCATGGTTAACTCCTAGACTCTTAATTACTCACTTAAATTCCTTTTGATTAGTTCATGGCTGTGTAGCGTACCTAAGAACATCATAGTTTCTTTTTCATTTTTAACACTAAAATTATGTCAACATAACATCAAAATACCAAAGATTCACTCATATTTAATTAAAATCATATGGTTCTTCATAAACCTTCATGTGGCCGTGAGCATCAAAAAGGGGTTGAGGGTGTTCTTCAAGTGACAAATTGAGGTCTACACAATACCATAAATCCTAATATTATAATTTCTCCACAAGATCTAGAATCTAAGCAAGTAAATTACAAAATCTTTCTATGGAATCCTAGTATGGCCGTGACTTAGATATGTTCTCACCATATAATTTTGAATCATTTCCATCTAATTTATCAACAAAACTAAGTTTAAACATCTCATAGAACCAATATTCAAATAGACTTATTAAGATCAAGCTCAAAGAGAGAAGAAAGCATATAAACCCTAACTATGACAACTTCATCATCTACTTGAAAATAAGCTTGCCAACATCATAAAACTAGATTGTCTAGAAATAGATCATCCATATTCAAACTAAAAACCCAAGAGGAAAGGATTTCTATGCATTCAAGAGTGACGTACCCACCATAAAACTCTATGTTTTTTAAGAAGAAAAAGCTAGATTCGAGTTCCTACCTCTTGAAGCTTGAATTTTCTTAGTTATTTTGGGCTTGTTCTTCACTTTTCTACTCTTTTTCCACTTATCTTCTTCCTTTTTTCCTTGGCCATGAGCTATGGCTTCCTTTCCTCTCTTTTTTTTTTTTTCTTTTCCTCTCTTATTCTTGGTTTGGCTGTGGGCCAAGAAGCTTTTAGGAATTAGTTGATTTGTTCATTACTTAAGCAAATTTGTCTTGTTAGGAAAACCAACCAAATGCCAACCTTTGTCTCATGGTTATCATCTTCATGCTTACTTCTAGTTCAATTTGAACTAATATTGGTTCAAGTGTAACCAAATGGAAGAAACAATATGGAATCTAGTTTAGTTACTTAAATTAAGTCATGATTGCTTTTTTTAGCCAATGGTTGGTGTCCAATTGTCATCATGCCATTGGTTGATTTCTTGACCAATAGTAGTCTCCAAATGTCACAAGCTTATTGGCAAATTCTTGGCAAATCACATGGCACCACTTGCCACCGTTTCATGACCAATTTTCTAGCTAACCATAGGTCTCCACGTGTTACGCTCTTATTGGCCAAATTTTTATCTAATGACATGCTTCCACATGTCATGAACTAATTGGTTAATTTTTATAAAAGTAATTTTTCTATAAATTTTGTTATGCTATTCTTATCCAATTAAATTCTAAAGTAACTAGAAATAAATTAGCAGACTTCAATGGTCAATCTCAGCTAATTATCGATTTTTAATTTTTTACTGGATAAAAATACCCCTGTTCACAGTTTCAAAATTACTAAATTACCACTATTAAGATTTTACTATTTCTATTAGATATTTCAACTGATGTTTAGTGTTTCTAGGTAATTTTTAGTGCTTGTTTTAATTTGAACAGCACAACATAATTATTAAAAATCAAACAGGGCAATAAATAGCAATTAATAAATAAATAACTATTAGGATTAATTAGGGTTTTAGAATTTAGACTTAGGCAAATAGGGATGTTACAGAATTGCTTGAAGATTTTAAGAGAGTTGGGTGTAAATGGGTCTTTAAGACCAAACGTGACTCTCATGACAACCTTAAACGTTGCAAAACCAAACTTGTTGCCAAAGGTTTTACTCAGAAGGATGGCATTGACTATCAGGAGACATTTTCACCATTTTCCAGCAAAAAGATTCTTTCAAAATTATCATGGCATTGGTAGCCTATTATGATTTAAAGCTGCATCAAATGGATGTGAAAATCACATTTCTAAATGGGAATTTAGGAGGAAGATGCTTATATGGATCAACCAATGGGGTTTTTTAGCTTGAAAGGAAAGAATATATGGTATGTAAACTTAAGAAATCAATATACGAATTTAAACAAGCTTCTCGGTAAGTGGTATTTAAAGTTTAATGATAATGTTGTTTCCTTTGAATTTAAAGAAAATACTATTGGCCAGTGTATATATCTGAAGGTTAGTGGAGTAAGTTTATATTTATGATTTTGTATATTGATGACATCTTGCTTGTAACTAATGATCTTGGTCTATTATGTGAGATTAACAATTTTCTCTCTAATAACTTTGAGATGAAAGATATGAGAGAGACAAACTATGTGATTAGAATAGAACTATTCCAGGATAGATAACAAGGATTGTTAGGTTTGTTTTAGAAAGAATATATCAACAAAGTCTTAGAGAGATTTAGAATGGATAAATGTTTAACATCTCTCATTCTAATTCAAAAAGAGACAAGTTTAGTCTCATGTAGTGTTCAAAGAATAATTTGAAACGGAAATAGATAAAATGAATACTTTATGCATCTATTGTTGGGAGTTTGAGGTGATTGGATATTCAAATTCAAATTTTGCCGGCTATATGGATACAAGAAAGTCCACATTTGGGTATGTGTATCTTTTAATCGGAGCTGCAATCTCATGAAAGAGTGCGAAGCAGTCAGTAATTGCTGCATCCACTATGAAATCTGAATTTTTGGCATACTTTGAGGTCATGGTTTAGACTAACTAGGTTGCAGAACTTTATTTCAAGACTTGGAGTAGTCGACAGTATTGTCAGGCTACTGAAAATTTATTGTGAGAATTCTGTAGCTGTCTTCTTTTCTAAGAATGACAAGTATTCCAAAGGTGCTAAGCATATGGAATTGAAATACTTTACGATTAAAGAAGAAGTTTAGAAATGTAGAGTGTCAATTGAAGCATGGCAGCACCAATCTTATGATAGCTAACCTTTTGACAAAAGGGTTACCAACCAAAACATTTACTGGACACATTGAAAGTATGAGCATTATTGCTAGTAGACAACATTAAATGTTAATGTTGATATTTTATGTATGTTATGTATTTGGCACTCTGGGCTCAGGCTCATTAATAGATATGTTTCTAATTTTCTTATTTTCTATGCCTTTTATACATAATTGATATAGAATAATGATAATAGGATATGTCTTTAAAAAGACGTTATTGTTGGATCAATTATATACTTCTCAATTACAGGTCATGATAAGAAAAAAGATTAATAATGTAGTACATAGAAGGAACTATGTCAGTTAAATGATATACAATTGCCATGACTCTTATTAATTCATATTCTTAGTTATGGCAAATGATGTAATCAATGTACGAAAAAATTAACTTTATTTATGTGCATTATGTTTGATATATTTATTGAGCCATGAAGTGAGATAATGTCACATGAGCTAAGTAGGAGAATATAAGATATTATTAAAATATTATGTGGCTCAAGTGATATATCTTAATTGGTTTTAGATAAATATATTAATTAATGGGCTAAATTATGATTGGTTAATGAGAAGTTGTTTTCTAATAGATAACTAATTGCCTAGTTGATGGGAGTGGGTTAATAAAGGGAAGTTATCCTATTTAATGAAATTGGTCCTATCTCTATCTATAAGAGTTTTACGTTCTTTTCTCTATCACTCAAGAATGACGTAAAATAAAAGAAAGTTAAAGGGTAGATACATAGTTTTTTTCTTAGTGATTCTAGAAGCCATTAACATTCTTTTTTTACTCAAGATCTTGATCAAGGAGAACAAGGTAAGTAATCACCCTATCATCTTCTTCCATCTAATGGCATGAACGAGGGTTATGAAATTTCAAGATCCTTATTATAGTTGTATGATCTTTTGCCCCATCAAGAATCCTAGAAAAATACAACTTACATGTATTCTTCCCAGAAAGTTTATAATCATGAATTATTTTATCTGGCTAGATGTGGCTCTATTATTTAAGCATATGCTGTTGGATGATACTTTTATAACAATCTCATATGATGATTGATTTTGTTAACACAAAGAATGAAGCATTTAGATGCTTTCGAATTTGGACGTTTAGTTGGTATTTGCATTTAGGACATGGCTAATTAAGTGCAAGACTACAATTAATTTACATCTAGGTGTTAGATTTGAGAGTAGCCCTTACAATTAATTTCTTAGTGGTAATTGATGGTAATGCTAAACAATTAAAAGAAAATAGATTTAAAAATTGGAAACTCATACTCTGAACACGATAATATTGATGAATGTTGTTGGCGATGATAATGACAAATGAAAATTCTTTGTTCCTAATTTCAATCAATTTTAAATGTAATCAATCATCATTGTCACTTGAGTAATTTTAAGTGATAACCTGACTCTCCACCAAAGGTGAACAATTAGGTTTAAATTTTTATGAACACCCCATTTTGTCTAAAAACTCAAAAAATATATTTGAACTAAAAGAAATTAAAAAATTGAAAAAAAAACGAAAATGATAATTTGGAAGTAAAAATGGAAAAACCCATAAAAACCATTGATCTTTGTCTTGAAAAATTAATGGCCTAATTGTAATATCCTCTCTTTCTTAATTAAGTTATTGATAATTATTATTAATTCTAAAATTTAAGAGTTATGTAGATCTTATAAGTATAAAAGAAAATGTAATAACTAACATAGAATGAATTAGATTTTAATTAGATTCATTTTATATTAAACTTGATTCTTTTACATAATGTTAAGATTTTTTTTACATTAAATTAGATGCTAGAATTGTTTCTTTTCACATTAGTCAATTTAGTAAAAGTAGTAATTAAGTTAATTTAAGATTAAAATTTAGTAACTAGTCAAGATTATTGGAATTAAAACTAATAATGGATTTTTAAAACAAATCTTCTTCTTCCTCTCTCTTGACCGTGAATCTAGGGCACTCTAAGGAATTAAATCTTTTGTTTATTTAGCTTCTCTTATGGTTTATCTTTACTCTTTAACCAATAACTAGACTTAAGAGATAAGCTAAACTTGTTAGTGAAATAAGACAAAAAGAAGCTTTCTTTGCCTAGAAGTAAACTCACATGAAACTCATTAAAAGAAAAGACAAAACCCAACCCTTCATGTACTCTCATGTGAACTATCCAAGAAAGAGCAAGGTGACTCGATAGAGTGGAATTAGAATATTGTTAGCATGATTCTTTCATGTATTAATTAATGAGCTTGAAGACAAACTGCATTAGTTATGAAGAGGCTCTCAAAAGTTACTAGTAAGGAGGAGTGAAGTTTGTCAATCAATAATATTTCTAGGATAATTCTTAAGAATTAAAGTAGATGGAACAAAATTTGATGTTGCTTTTCATAAGGGAGCACGTGAGATATACCTATAGGTGCAAGCAAGTCTTGCAAGAAAGCATGATATGATCAAGTATCAATGAATAAGAAGACAAAATGGATTATCTTGAAGAAACTAGGAGAGGCACGTATAAGATCATTAGGAGGCAAGAAGGTCTTCTAAGTTATGTAAGTCAAGACCTTATCTAGCATTAAATAAAGGTAATCATGGCTAAACAAATTAGGGGAAAAGGAATCTTGTTAGAAACCAAGGAGAAAGTTAAAAAGTAACCAAGTTAACCCCAAATCAATCATAAGTCAATGCAAAGATTTAGTCCGATTAACCAAACTAGATTACCTTAATTACTTTAGGTAACTAAGTAATCATGATATAGGGAATTAGAAGACAAGTGGGTGATTTTCATTGGGTTAGAGTAAAGGAGGAGTAATTATTAAGTAGACACATGGTTTAATTGACTAGGTAAGATTAGATTGTCTTCTAAGCCATAGAACACGTGTGGAGAGGGGGGGGGGGAGAGAGTTAGCCTAGAATTAAGGTATATCTCAAGTAGTCATTAAGAGGAAACTTTCTCCACAAGAGGAGCCAAGGTGCACGGCCATGCAACCTCCAAAGAAAGAAATTAGACTAACTTGGTTACCTTAAGTAACCAAGTAATCATAATGAAAGAATATTTCCTCTACTTTTCTAAGCTAATGATCACATCCCCATGCCAAGACCCACACGGTCAAGACTCCTTCACAAGCCACAAGAATCTATAAATATCCATGCATACTCTTCCATGCATGCACACACATAAAAAGAGGGAAAACTCTTTCAATTTGGAAAATAAGAGTGTGTGCACGTGAGATATAGAGAAAGAAAGGAAGTGGTCGTGTGGTGCTAGCCAAGGAGGAGTGCATGTGTGATCAAGTGAGGAAGGTTTCCATTAACCCAACCTAGGCAGGGGTAACATCACTCTCTTTCTCTAAATACAAAACCTATGGTTATTTTGAACAGATTCATGACTTATGATTTAGGTTGCCTATGATTTGATCTTTCCTTGTTAGAAAGACTTTATAAATCTTCTTATTAAGATAATACTATTACTTCCATAAATCTAAACTTAAATGATTAAAGAAAACTTAAAAGCTATGATAACTTTACTTGGATATTGAATTTAGAACCTATGATTACCTATGCTTGGAGATTGAACTTATATGATTAACTATGCTTGGAGATATTACCTATGCTTGGAAATTGAACTTGAACATATAACTACCTATGCTTGGGAGATTAATCTTGGAACACTTACCTATGGGTGGACTACCTTTGCTTGAAGAGAACTTTATGAATTATAACAAAAATCTATGAAAAGCTTTCTTAAACTTATTATAACTATATACATAGTTCATGGTAGGAATAATATTAGACTTGGTTTAAGTTTCCTTTAGAATATTTCTATCTTCTTTAAGATATGTTCTATGCTTGATTTTGTATCTTATGTAGTTGATTATGCTTATGATTATTGTTGATCCTTAGAAAGGGAGGAGAACTTTTAGGGAAATGATTCATCGAAAGGGAAGGTGATCTCAGAAGAAATGATCTTTTAACGGGAAGGTGATCTCAAGTGCATGGTTCCCAAGAACTAGATTTCAGTTTTAAAAGCAAGGGGACGCCCTTGCACGATAGAGAACTTTCGGTTATTCGAAACATGCAAAGATGATAAAAGATGAAACAATAAAGATAATAATGTTATCTATTATTTATGTAGATGTTGCTTAATCTTGATCTTATGTTGACTTCAGCTTCTTGAATTTTTCTTTGTGACCGTAAAGATATTTTCTGTATGATATACAGTTGGAAGTACTCTAATTTTCTTAACTATTTTTATATTGATTAGACTTTCACTAAGAATTTGTAATTCTTATATTTTAAATGTGGTGTTTCCAGATTCATTAGATATTAAGTAAAGATCCAAGACTCCTTGTAGATTAAAGTCTTCTATGTGGACAAGTATAACTATCTTGAAGAAGATGGAATACTATGGCCTATTTATGGCTAGTTAATTCTATGTGATGTTGTATGTGTAAATTAAATATCTATGCATGAATAATAGTTATATTTGGCCTTTTGTGTTAAGTTACATATTATCTCTCCTATGTCCATTAAGTAGTTAAATAAAGTTTATGATTTTTCGAGATTAGTAACAAATCCATACATATTTAGTAGCGGTATGAACAACCATAAAAACCTAATATTAGTTAGAGGAGCATTATGTGGATGCTTGACTTTGAGAATAAGGATTTTAGATGTCATTTAATTGTTATCTAAGAAAAAAGCAGTCACATAATTAAGAAATTAAAGTACTTAGATACGTAATCAATTACCTTTATTCATTATTTATATTCCATCAAATAAAGGATTAACGTGATACTATACTAAGAATCTAGGTGTAACACTAATTTGATCCACTATCCATTTGATTCATGACCCTAGAACCCAAGAACCATAACCTAAAACATACTTTACCCATGATCCAACTCACTTATCCTAAATACACTCCTCAGTTTTCCTTCGAAAGGAATGTGACACTATCTCTCCTCTTTTCTTCTTAACCAAATTGCAACTCTTAAGCAAGCATTACCTAACAAAATTCACAGAAGAAATCAGCCGAAAATAGGGGAAATGATGGGAAAAGTTAATTGAGTGTCCGTGCCGTACCTCCTACAATCCCCACTCTACAGGCCACACTTTTGGTACTAATGGAGTAACAAACCATCCAAAATCTATTGATAAAAGCCAAAGGAAGAAAAAAAAAAAAAACAGAGAGAAACACGACAAAGATAGAGAGAGAAAGGAGGGCTGAGTTCATAGAAGAAAAGAGAGAGAGAGAGACAAGAGTAGTAGTGGAAGAGGGAGGTCATTCACAAGGGAAAATAACTTAGAAAAGAAAGGGGAAAATAGAGAGAGTGAGGGGAAAAGGGACTTTTGGGACTGATATTGAAGAAACCAAAAGAGAAAACCTGTGAAAACTCTTGGTTCTTTGAAGTTGGACCTGGATTGGAGGTAACAGGTTTCATGGATTTCTTTTTCTTACTCTTTTTAATTTTCTGTTGACGTTCTACTTCTACTTTGATGATCTAATGAGAGTGTTGGTTCTGTTCTTACTCTTTATTTATGCCTGAAGCTTGTTTCATAATTGAACCCACAATCTTGCTCCACCTATTTCGATTCTCAGCTGGACACAACGCCATTTTCCCTCTGCACGTCATTCACCTACGCACAGCATTCGCCTTCAAGGGAGCACCCACAATGCACGCGCCGTCTCGCCCACCTCACGGTTCACTCACACACACACCCAAGAGTCACTCCACTTCGCACCCAGCCACCACTCATGGCCAAACTCTGCACCAGGCAACACCATCACACCTCACCATCCAGAACCAACCATGAATCACTTGCGCACTCTTCACTCCAAGCCCTTTTACTGCTCAGTAACTCTCCTGTTTCGGGGTCATATGAGCAGAGCCATCGTAACTCCCCCTCCACTCTGTTACACACACACACCATAACTGTACAAGCCAAGCTAGGCCATGTGATTGCTCTTTAGTCCCCCTTGCATTGTATCCTGTTCCAGCAAAGTTCCGATAAGAGGAGGTGATGGGAAGGATAATTGGTCTTGATTTTTGGATTCATTTGGGTCATGAAGCCTCTTTCTTCTTTGATTCGGCTACTTTGTTTTATTTAGTTATATGAATATTAGACTTGACTTTTTAAAAATAAAAAATTTATTAAAGTAAAAAATATTATTTATTAATAAAAAAATTATAAAAATAAATTTTATATATCTTATAATTTATTATATATATATATATATATTTAATTATAATTATAATTATTAATTTTTTTATTAATAATTAATACACTTTACCTTATCTTTTAAAGTAAACTTATTTTACCTTATCTTTTAAAGTAAACTTATTGTAGAAGAGTTGAATGCATGATTATTATCTTTAAAGTTTCAAATGTTCAGCTTGAGATGTCATTCTTTGATTCGTTGTGCAGCATCTCTCTCTCAGCTATTTCATGTAGTCCACGTCTTTATTTTAACTTTAAAGTGTTATTTTGACAAGCTGCCGTGCAAGATGAGGGAAACTTACCAAAACTCCCTTTGATTAGCTTTTGTTGGCAGCACAGACATATAGCCTGGTGCCGTGAACGTGGGAAGTATTGTCTTAAGTAGTTAGAATCAGAATTAGCTTCTTTTTTGGGTTCATTTTTTTTATTATAAAATGTTTTTTTTTTAAATAGGAACTTTTGAATAATTAATTTGCAAGGTTCTAGTTGTCATGTCACGACAAGTTGATGAGGGGATATTTTATATCATTTTTGTGTACATAACTGTACTATTTAGTTTATCATATACTCAATTACTATTTGTATGAATTGATTTATTTTGATCTTTTATTTTGTGAATTTTGTCAAATGAATAAGGTGGTTCATTGTTTTTATGTTGGCGGAGCTAATTGTATGCCCTGGCTGTGATATTTCGTATTTACTTTTTCTTCTTTACGGTTAATTAAGGATAAAAAAAGAGGATATTTTAGTATGATAGTTGAAGACAAATTCTAATATTGGGTCTGTTGACACCAAAAAATAATAGGCACCTAGAGTAGCTGAGTTGTTGTTCGCTGACGTGACAAAGGAATTGTCCAAGCCAATTCGTACCTCTTGGACAGCTGAATGGGCCTCACCTCAATTGGGCCTAAGGTGCTAAGTGAACTTACTTCTTAAACCTCTACTCTTGGGCTAAAGAGTAAGTTAGTTGAATCACGAAACAAGGGCTGTAGATCAGGTCAAATGTGATCACATAATTGTCAAGGACATGAGAAATTTGAATTCCACGAAACTAGGGATAAGAGCAAAAGTGGGTGAATTGGATGACTATCTCAATAGTTGATGGGACATTTACGGCTCCAAAATCTAGGAAAATGAGCTGACATGGACAGAATAACTCCCTTAAACGTTAGCCATCATGAAAAGTTAATGGAACCACGAAGACGAAACAGGGCAGAACGTGACATATAGGTTATGGGTAGTTACTGACTCCGTTAGGTATTCTAAATACTTGTTGGGTGCTTCATCGTAAGATTCGCGACACAATAAGCATTTATCTTTATATTTATGCTTTTACTTTATTTATAACTTTTTTTATTATAGTTATATTTTTTTTAACTCAATCTTGGTTGTTAGATAAATTTTAATTAGATATTTTTTTAATAGTTTAGGGACCTATAATGAAGGAATAGAATCCTTTTTTTGATGTATTGTTTGATCACGAGAATAATTTGATTTTGTTTGACTGAGTTAATTAATTTCTCAGCCAATTTGAAAAAGTCATCTCGAATCAGAGACGAAAATTTCCAAAGCGCTACAATTTCTTTTTATAGGTCATCAGTAACAGAATTAAAGAAAGAATTATCTATAAATGTCAAAAGATATATTTATAACATTTTAGAAACGGAATTTTTCCATCTCTATATAATTATACATACATGTAAAAATCTATTAATCTCAGACATGGATTACTTTCATCTTTGTTTATAACATAATTAATTTTTAAATAAATTGTAACATAGAAACAAATTTGTTTTCATCTCTTGTTACTTTATATTTATAAATAAAATAAAATATTTTTTTAGAGATAAAAATATTCCATCTCTGAAGTTATTATATAATTTCCATCGGAGAAAAATTCAATATATAAACAGCATGGAATTCAATTTTTTAACTTGAGACTATGGCATTTAATTTGATACTAAGAGGACCTATAGCTTCCATATATTAAATAAAATGAAGATGAAATACAAAAATAACACTTGAAGATGATCCTGAGTGTTGCACACCACTCAATAGAAAAAAAGGATCGAAGATCTAACAAAATTCTAGCCACTGTGTTTTTTGATGAAGATTATGAAGGAGTAATTCTAGGGCATGATGACCCACTAGTTATTTCAGCAATCATTGCCAATTCTCATGTCAAAAGAATCTTGTTTGATTAGGGAAGTTATGCCAATGTTATTTATTTTCATACTTACAAACTGTTAAAACTACCATTCTCTTGTAAAAGTTTATGATTAGGCTCAACCAAATAATTAGCAAGTACTTTATTATATAATAAAAACAATTACAATAGATAAGGGATAAGGCAATAAGATAAAATAGATAAAATAAGATTCCTAAAATATTAATCCTAACTTATTCATAAATTAAAGATAAATTAATGATAAGATAAGGATAAGGATAATCCTTTATTAACCTCCTTTAAACTGAAGGATACCATGCATAGTCTAAGTTTGAATCAAACAGATCGAACATGATGAGTAGCGATGAGTAAAGGCATCTTAGAGCACTAATCATACATCGCAAGAGGTCTTTACATCCTTATTATATGCCTTGCTAGAGGTTAAAAGCCTACTAAAACTTTCCTCCATTAAGTGATTAGTTATTTATGTACGGCTAGTCAATTAGATTTATGCCAATAAAAGTAGTTGAGGTTAGGGTTGAATCAAATCTCAGATGTGTGTATCATGGGTGAGACAATCTTTGATATGGGTATGAATGTTTCTTCAATGATCCACCAAAAATCTTGACTCTTAAATAAGTTCTTCATCTATGCTTTCGATCAAGGCTGAGATGACTGCTATCAAGACTGAGATGGCTTATATGTTGACGATAGAAGTGAAGCTAGTGGAGACTGCCATCCTAGAGTCGAACATAAAAATAGCCATTTCGACTGTGATACTATGTAGAAGCTTATGGTTAAACTCAACTAAATAGTTGGTCAGTACTTTATTATATAATGAAGACATTACAATAGATAAGAGATAAAGTAATAAATTAAGATAGATAAGTTAAAATTATTAAAATATTAATCGTAACTTATTCATAAACTAAAGATAAACTAATAATAAGATAATAATAAGAATAATCCTTTATCATCTCTAACCTATGTCTTTTTATAGGCAACCTTGTCAATTTTCATGGCGTGTAGGCAAAATTGAAGGATACATTAAGCCGTATCTCACTCTTTGAACAAAGCCAGATTCTGAAACCATAAAGTTGATATTTTTAGTGGTCAACTGCCCGTCAACTTACAACATCATCCTTAGGAGGCCCTCTTTTAATTAGCTAGAGTTATATATCCACCAGCCACTTGACAATGGAGTTTATCACAGGCAAGAACAAGGTAGCAGTTGTTAAAGGAGATCAAGTCTTGGCCAGACAATGCTATAATAATAGCCTCAATGTCACCAAGCAATCTCCCAAAGTCATTGAAGAACACAAGCCTCCCAAGAATGATCTTCTTAAGTCCTTATGACTGAATTGGATGTCTGAGATAATGGGGACTTGTTTGGATAGACTTCAACAAACATGGCTGGAAAAGGCCTAAACTTTATATGCCACAAGCTAGCCATGATGCCAGGCCGATATCTTAGAGGAAGAGAAAGATAGGTCCAAAACGACAAGCCGAAATCGAAAAGCATGCCAACAAAAAGCTTGAAGTAGGATTCATCCGAGAAGTCATTTATACCACTTGGATAAAAATATGCTTCTAATTGCTATAGCCTACAGTTATAATAAATCCAACTTGAAGAAATCCTATAGCTTAACAATTTAAATGAAGATTTTGAGTGGTAATATTGGTCCATAAAAGTAACTAATAGTCTTCAACAATACCAAGAAATGGTAACTAGAAACTCACCTTGAAAAATTGCACTGAAGCTTCATAATTTTTGGGTAAGAAACTGCAGGGGAGGTGTGAAGCTCACTTTCAAAATTCCAGGTAACCTAACCATTAACCAAAGTTAACATTTAATTTCTGATAAATTAAAGAAATTGAAAAAAAAAGTAACCGAAAAATTGAAAAAAAAACCAGAGCAAGAAAATGGCAAGAGCACCTCAATGAAGCACGATGGAAGGCCATGGACACAACTCTATTAGAATGGACGGCCACAGCAATAGACCCCACAATTCACGATGACAATGCACTACTGACTATGCGTCAACAGCCGGAGCAACATGCACGAACCAATATGGACGACCAGGGACGAAGTAGTAAAGACCATGATGGCGGCTCTTAGGGCTTAGCCGGCGATGCGCGGAAAGGTTGAGAGCCAAAAAATAGAGAATGAGAGAGGGGGGTCAGGGGAGAAGAGAAATAAGGATTTTTTTATTTGTATTTTAGAGTAATTTCTTTAAACTAAATAATAAAAAAAATTAAAAATATTTAAAACTATAGCAATTGAAAAATTGATTGCTACCTGTTTAATTCTTTTAGCATAAAAAGAATGAAAAAAATATTTTTTTCTTAATTTGGAGACCGAAAAATAGTTGCTAATGTTAAAAAAAAAGATAATTTAATTTTTAACAACTATTTTTCAGTAGCTAAAAAATTAGAAAAAATTAATAAAAATTTAGCAAATGAAAAATTTCTCGCTAAACAAAGAAATTAGAATTTTCGATTTCATTTTTTTAGCATAAAAAGCATGAATATTAATAAATGATTTTTCTAATTTAGTGACTGATAATACAGTTGGCTAATGTTCAAAAAAATGAAAAAATAATTTTATTTGTAGTGACTAATTTTTTGGTCACTAAATGATTAAAAAACATAAAAAAAATTTGTAAAACTTTAGCAACCAAAATTTTAGTCTTTAATTTTTATTTTTTTTTCTTTTTATTTTTTGACAAAATATGATTGCAATATCAGTCGCTAAATTAATAGCTAATGAGATTAGCTATTAATTTAGCGATTGACCATTATTTAATTATAAAATTATTTTTTTACTTATTTTAGTTGCTAATCAGTCGCTAATTTAACTAAAATTATCCTTGGTCACTATTTTGTTATTTTCTTATATTGAAATAGGTTATTTTACTATATTGGAAGAATAGCAATGGAATTAGAGACAAAAATTTTTGTTTTTCATCATTAAATAGATTTTGTTTAAAGACGAAAATTTTTTCGTCATTGATATTCAACAACAAAATCCGAGATGGAAAATTTTGTCTCTAATTATTAATTAAACACCATTTTTTCTTATATAGAAATAAAATTTTTTATCATTTAGCGATAAAATATTCCATATCTAACTGGTATCTTGGACATGGTTTCGTTTGCTATTTAGAGATAGAATTTTTATTTTCAACAATAGAATATAACTTTGTGTCTAAGAATTAATAGCAACGCCACTTTCAGCGACATTTTTTAGTCTGTGTTTGATTTTGTTGCTAAATCCATTAGTGATGGAATTTTTATGGTTAAGAGACATATTTCTAAAACCAAAATTTCTGGTAGAGAAAAGCTATTCTAGAAAATTTTGGGTATTGTTCTTGCTGGCATTAATTTGGGTGGTTTAAAAGTTAGAGACCTCAATATAAAGAAGCAAAGGTGAGTGGCGAGACTCTAATGCTCGAGTCAATATCAGGATAACTCTAATACATATTTACAAGATAGAGAGAGGTCCCATAATTGTATTTGGTAACTACCTCTTTTAGAGAGGTTTTTTAATAGGATTAAAATTGATATCTCTTAAGGATAATCTCTTATAAGAATTAGATCCTAAAGATGATCGATATTGATGGAGACTTTTTTAAAGTTAGGTCGTCTTATATATTATATATAGGTTAGCCTATTAAGTCTAAAATATTTATACAGTACATTTGGTCCCAATTTGGTATTTGGTAATTTGAGGTGTTAGATGTGTAAAGTATTGAGATGTATAAGTCATGATTTCCGATTGTCAGATTTCACTCTTGTGATGCTGAGACATAAGTCGTATTGAGACGACTATGCGTAGGAAATCTGCTAGGTTTTTGGGTCTAAAATGTTCGTACTGTACAGATATCAACAACCACAATGAGATTCAATCGAATATAAAGTAAGTAAAATCATTTTATAGAAAGTTCTAATGGCCAGTTCATGTTCATATTTTACTGATTCACTATTGATATTTTAGGACGCACTTTTAGGAATCAATCCACACATTGGGGAATTTTTTATTCGATCATAACACATTGGGGACTAAGAGATAGAAACAAGCATTGATTGTGGGCTATTAGTTCATTACGAAGCGGAAACATAGATTACAATCTACAAGTACACTTAATCAATGCATTATAGTTCCTTTATAATTGGAAAAGCATTCAACAAGTTCAAAACACACACATATATCCTTACGCATACTATGTCTCCTGATGCATATTTCTTGATTTGAAATCATTCTTAATCACGCTTTGACACATTAACTTTTGCTTTGGTAAAGTCTGAGATCTGCAGATAGTTATGGCCATCGGGATCACCTGAAGATTGAACATTCCGTTGTAAGCAACAATTTAAACACGCTTTGTAAATAGATCAAGTAAACTTTAACAATTATAAGGATAATAACTACTATTTTCTTTAAAAGTTTTAAATAACATATTCTTTTTCGTTATACTCATTGAATTTAACAAAAAAAAAATTAGAATACAACTGTTTCTTTTTTTTTTTTGTACAAAAATGCCACTACTTCTTAAAAGTTTTTAATATTAAACCGAAAGTTGTGCAAGTGAAACAAATAAATCTTGCTACAACGTAAATGTGGCCAAACTATTAGAAAGATGAAAACATGAAGAAGCAATTGCATGGTTCAACTAATTGAAGGCAACCAATAATGACTACGAATTTTTCATGTAGAAATTGAGGATTTGAATTCCGATTCCATAAGTAATCTCTTTTGGCGGTCATTCTACCAAGGAGATTCTTTGGTGCCCATGATCTAATTGAGTAGTTTCTTATAATATCTTAAACATATATCATTGACACCTTAACCGTTAATTTTGAAATAACATAAAAAAATGGTAATATCAAGTATATAGAATTATGGATCAAAGAGAAAATATTACCAGCCCGAGATGGTCCACTAGCAGCAACCATTGCAGAAACTAGCAAACTAAAAAGAAAGGCAAAGAGCCAAACCAAAATCTTAGCATCAGCCATCTCTTGTACTGAAAACGGAAATGGAGAATGAGTTACCTTTTATATGTAATCTTATACATTTAAAATGTCATTTCCACGAAGGTCATTATTATCTCAGCTAGAAGGTCATTCATGATCTGGTCCGGATACTACAAACAGTCATCTTTGTAGTCCATTAGACTTACCAGAATTCTTCCTGGTGACAGTCACACTTGCCACTTGACTTTATGTAATGTTCTTGCAAAACTTGCATACCTGCAATAAAGGATTTCAGGTACGATAGAATAAATAATTCAAGCCAACCTACTTGGAATTAAATAATAGAGGACAAATATGAAGAAAAGATGGCATACGAAAAGTCAAAAGATGATTAGTTGATATGCACAAATATAGTTGACCCACACAATAGCGATCATTATATGATTTGTCAAGCATTCATCATGTGTTTGTTTCTTTCTACCTTAGTTTTCCTATTTTGTGTAATATTTTATGTTACAAGGTAGTGATGAAAATCTTTATAAAAGACAGTGTTGTTAAGTCTTAAGTCTTTGTATTATTTTTATCTTTTGTACCAATCTTTTGAATCAAGAGAATTTTATCAAATTATTTATTCTTCTTTAATATTCCTCCTTCATTAATTCTTTATAATTTAACTTGCCCCACAACCACCACACCAGCATCACAACAATAAATTAGTATCAGAGTTAGTTTGTATCCAACTTAATTAGCTCGTGAAAGTTGACAAACAATTATAATATTGTTTAATGATCATATCCCACTTAGATGGGAAACTTCATTATAATTTAATCTTAGGATGAGTATTTCCTCTCTTGAAGTCTTTTTGTGTCACAACCCAAATAGAAGGGTCATGACCTGCATATATATTGGACTAATCAACTTAGCAAGCCTTCAAAAAGACGTCTGTCAAATAATAGAAAAGTACTTAGAATTCCACAAAAAATTGGGCAGAATCTCACCTAAAAAATTAATATCCTAAAAATATAAACAGATAATATAAAAGCATAATTTCCACATGTAATTATCAATTTCATATCATTGGATGATTATAATCTTGGTTAAAAAATTCTCAGGCAGTACTCATACAAAAATCACGTAATATAGTTCACCACACAAGGACCTTAATAAACAGTAACAAAATGTAACAAAATAAGGTAGACACAAGTGTGGATCCTGCCTATAGACAACTAAGCAGCTCTAAACACACAAAAGACAATAACATCTCCTTGTTTACAAAAGCATATCCATATCAAGGAATTTAAACATGCCCACTTGGACTTTTTAGATATTCAAAGTGATACTTCTGAATCAATTCATTCTCTATGTGGACCTTTTAGATATTTTATGGTTTTAAGAGCACGATTTCCAGATAATTCATTTAAGGCAATTCGTTTTGGTATTCTAGTGAGTTTACATCTCAAGCTTTTAATGATTATTGTACAGCCATTGGTATTAATGTCAAACATCTTGTTGCTTATGTTCATTGTACAAAATGATTTGGCATAATCTTTTATACAACGCCTCCAATCGATAGCTAGACCATTGCTTATATGAACAAAACTCCTAGTTGTTGCTTGGGGGCTGCTATTTGTCACGACTCGACTTCAAGCCGTAACTTGTGCACAAACTGAGCTAACTCAACATTCACATAGCCCAGTAAGCTTAACATAAAGGAACCTAGTCAAATAGTTATGGAGATCAAACAAGGGCTAGAGAAAATCTGGCAGAATCTCCTCTAAAAATGGACTAACTCAAAATGTAACATAGCCTATAAAAGCTTTAATAAATCCAATACATTACCAAGTAGATTAATAATTATGTGTATATCTAATTTCAACTATTCACCAAGATAAGCTATAGAAGGATTATATTACTATGAACAAAATCAAAAGAATACATATGCAATGCTATCCTTATTCTTGCAAAATATTGGAGTCCAAGCCATCGTAGGCCACCAACAAAATAGAGACCTACCAAAAGACAAACACACCTAGGAGAGAGACTGCAAATTTTAAGAACTAGTTACTCAACTACCTTTTGATTTGAATGATAAAAAAAAGTTACACAAACTCAATGAGGGCATAATAAATATAATGAATATGCAGAGAAAACAAGTACAAGAACACATGCTTAACATCAAAGTAATTTAAAAAAATACTAATTTAATAAAGTAAAGCTCATAACACTAATATAATGATTCTTTCCTTTGCCAAAATATAAGTAGGCATAAAGTTTTTCAAAAAGTTAACCATATGGGTTTATGAGAGATACAAGTTTGAGTCAAATCCACCTAACAAGTCAAATTTCATAGCATTCACAAGCTAGGGCCTTGCCTCACCCGGCAAAAATCTCATGATTAAGGTTTACTCACCCTATAATCATGTAAAAGGATTAAGGGTCTGCTCACCCGATAACCAAACAAGTATCATTTGAAATTAGGGGCTTCGTGTCACTCGGTACAAAATTTATCACAACATACCCAAAGGGCACTGCGACGAGAGGGAACTAAATTTATAAAAATTTAGGAGTTGACACTACTTTTTATTTTATTAAAAAATAAATAGAAAATTTTTTTCATTAATAAAATTAGTTTTTGAAACTGAGATTAGGTTTGGGAGTTTAATTATGTACAGGGAAAGGTAGAAACTTAATCTTACTGCATTCTTGATACGTCCATATTAAGACGGTTACCTTAAAGTCAATTGTACAAATTAACAACCTCTAAAATAATTATTTTAGCCCAATGATAAAACAAAATCAAACAATGAATTAAATGAAAGTATTTACAATTCTGGCTTGCCTTGCATGTCTATATATCTCCATGTGCAATGAGAAGTCAAAGCCACCTAGTTCTTGTAGAGAATGCTTGTGTTAAAGGATTCTTAAAAAAATTAAGGATTGATTAAAAATATTTTGCTGATTAAAATAAAATTCTTGGTCAATTGATAAAAAAATGGATTAATTTTTAAAGGAAGAGGTGAATGATTGATTAACAATTTCATATAGGATTGAGTCATGAATTAATCACAGAGTAATCCCGAAACATGTTAGGGAGACTTGCTTCTCAAAATCCTTAAACGCTTATTTAATTACTAACAAATCCTAATAGAATTGAGTCATAGCTTAATCACAGAGTAATTCTAAAATGGGTTAGGCAGACGTACTTCTCAAAATCCCTTAAACATGCTTAATTAATTAATTAATTAGTTATTTACTATCATGATTACATTTTAAAAAAAAACCTGATAATTAAATAAACAAAATATTAGCAAACGTGCACACATAATTATTTAGCTTCAAAATGTATAACTGTTAACACTAACAATAGGTTAATAAAAATAAAATAAAATTTCAAACAAAGGAGTAAGATCACGTATAAGCGTCAAGAAAAGGGGTAAAAAATGAAAGAAAGACTCCAATAAGTATAAACATACGATCAGCTAATCCTAATATTATGTGATAGTATTCCGCTTAAAATTAAATTATAATGCTCAAATATAAATTAAACATGTTAGTATATTAAAGTTCACCAATTATTTAAATATTAATTAATCTGTCAAAACTAGAACTTTCAAAAGGGTAGGCTAGTGATATCAAGCCCTTATACGATGCAATCATATCAAACCACTACCTAAAAAAAGTAAAATAAATAGAGCCAATTATTTAAATATTAATATCTCAAACGTTATTGTAGCAAAGCATATCTTCTACTCGTGCCAAAAATGTTGTCTGCTATAAGGAATGAACCCAATGCCAAAAACATAAACCAAGCGATTGACGACATAGAATGAAATTGAAGAGAACATCCACCATGGATTCACCAAGCAAACCACCTTTTGCATCTGAAACTAAACAATTCTGAATACTGAGTAACAGATGGAATTAATAAAAGATACATGGTAGCAAATAACTATGACCAGCACAACATATATACCACAGTTCAAACCACATCCCCTTCAGGCGTTCAAACATTCAAGCACATAGTGCATATATGATGAATATTGTTTCGTAGTTGAGACTTAACAGAACGTAACTCATAATAGAAACCACCTTAAAATAGAACACATTCTTGGAACTCAGAACAGCACAAACACTTTATTTAGCAACTGTTAATAGATGCAAAGGGGATAAGAATTTACAAGTTACTAGTATCCAAGTATCAAAGCGATTTACTAGGGATTTGGCTCCTGGCCTCACTTTAGATGTTAAAGTAAAGATTTATAAGCATTGTTGAGAAAATCAACGATCGAGATTATGATAGAATATATATACATGTCTAACAAACTATGAGGTTGTTAAAATATACTTCCTTAACTTTCTCATCAATAGTTATTACTCCTTACTTTATCTTTTAAAGTGGGGGCTCACTTTAGAGGAGCTAAATCCATTTACTACGAGATGTTTACATCCCCCTTTCTTTTTTTTCCTTTTGATTTTGGCTTTTCTCTGTGTCCTCACTTTAAAGGAGCCAAATCCATTTACTAGGAGATGTTTACGTCCCCCTTTCTCTTTTTCCTTTTGATTTTGATTTCTCTCTGTTCTTCAGTTTCAGCTCTCTTTTCTTTCCCTAATGTGTGCGTTCTCTCTCTAGTCTCTACCCCTTTCTCAAATTCTCTTAACCTTGCTCTGCCTGTAGTCTCTTCTGTCGTGCCCTCTAGTCTTCTTTCTTTTTTTTCTCCGCAGTGTGTTGTTCTCACTTTTCTTGTCCCCTCTTTAGGTTTTTTTCTTTCTCATTTGTAGACCTACCCCACTTAATTTCCTTAATCAAATCTTAATCAAAGTCAATCAAATCTCAATCAAAGCTAATTTTTCTCCATTAAATTTTAATCATAATTAATCCTCAAATCAAGCAATGTTAATTACACAGATCAAATTTAAATTGGAAATTCAAACCAAATATTAATTTTGCCTCAAAATTAAATTATTTAATTAATTATTATTTTTTAATTAGACCTAAAATCAAAATCAATGGATATAGAGATCTAGAAGGCCTAAGCGATTGGGCTTGGGGTTTTCAAAAAGGAATAAGCCACGAATCTAGGTCATTATTTTTTTTTTCATTTTTTGAATTTTTTTAAAATAAGTCTATGAGTCCAAACAAAATATAATAGTCACAAATCTCATGATTCCATTCACCCTACAACCATGTAAAGAGGCTAAGAGTCTGCTTATCCAATAGCTAAACAAATATCATCTATGTATCTATTATGTGCTCATAGGCCATTCTATTTATTCACTAACGGCAAACGGTGTTCTAACATGAAACTTTTGTATTGAGAAACTACATAAATTTGGGGTTTGCTTTAATAGAGATTTGGTCCAAATTATGATCAATTTTATGATTTTTGGTTTGGATTTGTTTAAGATTTCCTTCTAATATACTCTTTGGTTTTTTTTTTATGTTTCCAAGTTTTTAGATGATGTTTTGAGTTAAAACTTTGGAAAATTGGATTATTAAAGTGCTTGGAGTCAAGTTTAGAATTTTTTATCCCGTGTTTCAAGCCCTTTGCAAAGTATTTTGGAGATATCTTGAGCTACACAGGTCGAAATCATATGATTCCAAAGCCTATCGTTGGCAAAGATGAAGAACCACAACTTTCATGTGAAAGTGAAGTCTAATTCTATTTGAGAGGAGTACAGAGTCTAGTCATGTTAGAGAGCTAATTACATGGCCTAGCATGTGTAATGGTCAACATTGTGCGTAAAATCCTGAAATTTTCCAGAGAGGTGCTCAGCCTTATTACATGACAATGTCTGTGGTTGGATTGCAAGATAAATTGAGAAGAGAGAAACATGGCCCAGCCCTATGGAAGCCTACTTACTCGGCCTGGCCACGTTGGTAGTATACATGTGCAAATTTATCCAAACAAGTCAAATGTGTTAGAAATTGTGGGTATAGTGTGTTTTAAACGTAGACTACTCCTTGTTTGTTTGTGTTATGTTCAGAGAGCCACATTACTTAGAAAAGGCTCTTGAAGAGTCCTCAAATATAATCATACTAAATGGTGTAATATCTTGTTATATATGGGTAGATTGCGAACTTGGAAATAGCTCACATCACACGCACGCTGTCCTGCCCTGCCTCCTGTAAGTCTAGATCTGTTTTGCTTAGGTTTCATTTTTCTCAGCCCATTTATCAGTTTCTAACTATTAGAGGTGTGTTAATTTGGGTTTTATTTCACATTAATATCCATTATTCCTTTGTCTTCTTGACCGTTAGAGAGCCACTATATACACCTTCCTCTGTTATGGAAATAAGATACCTTCTTCTGCCTATTGCTCACACTCTCATGCCCTATCTATTTTCTTATGTTAAAATACTTTTCTTCCAATTTTTTTTTGCTACATTCTCTCTTCTTGGTGCGAGGTTTAGTTGCTGCTAGAGGCTGGGTTCATTGTATAGATAAGGTCACCAGTATACTCACATCTTATCTTGGAGGGTTTTCCTATCAATGCCTCCTCCACCGGGCAGAGCTCTGGGTAGGGTGGAGATAAACCTTTAAGAACTGCGCTTAGTATGATTTGTGGTAATATCGTTCCTTAATTTTTCTTCTTTCTAATTGTTTATTATCTATGCTTGTCTACAAATATTTGTTGTCTGCTATTTTCCCATATAGCAGTAGCTAATTTTTAGTGTTGAAAGTAATCTTTCCAATAATCTTAAAGGTTTATCTTTTATCTTGGACTCTAGGCTATCTTAGTTATAGACAAAATTTCAACTAAGAATACATCTAATAGAAGATAGAAAAGAAAGGGCCTCTAGTATCTTGAAAGAGAACAAAGACGCTAATATGTGATTACAATGTCTAAAAAAAAAAAGACTAGCTCAATGCTAATAACATGTGCATCTTCCGACAGAATCCAAATATTCATGTGATTAAATACGATGTGCTTTGCCAGCTTAAGGTACTTCCGTCTTTCAACTACAAAATTCTATGTGAAACCAAAATTCATTCATCACAAAATTATTCCCAAAAATGTCAATTCAAGATATAATAGTTAATAAGCAAAGTGAGATTATGTTGGAATATTCCATCCAAAAAAATGCTAAATTTTATTGTGAGAAATGTGAGATTATGTTCAAATATTTTTATAAAATATATATTAAAAATAATAATATTGCTGTCAATGGTCAGCGTGGTATGAACTATATGATACTGTATGGAACTATCCAAGTGAAGGGTGGTCAAACGGCTATCAAAAGGCTTTAAAGCCTTATTAAATGATTAACGGCTATAAACAGGTGAAAATCAAAATGAAATTTAAGGCCATTTCATGGTCATTAGTTATGATATTATATGACCATTAAGTGATTTTTAATAATTTAATTATAATACATTAAATATTTTAAAGAGGACGATATTATGATATTATATAACCATTGAACCTTTTGATGGTAGTAAATTTAAGAGATGGCAAAATCAAATTCTCGAAGTTTCAGATTTTAGTAAAATTAATTTTGTTTTAGTTGAAACCAAACCAAAGGAAGATTCTAAAAATTTTCAACAAAACTTTGAATGATTGGGAATTAGCAAATAAGTTATGCAGACACACTACTTAGAGCATTGTCAAATGATTTATTTGATATTTACTGTCATCATAAACATGCTAAGGATATTTGGAATGTATTAGTTCAGAAATATAATTTTGAAGAAGAAGGTAGTAAAATTTTTTGGCACGGTAGACTTGGACATGTGAATGTACCATATATTTAAAATTGAAGGAAATGAGAGTGATTAACAAGTTGATTAATACAAATTTAGAAAAATGTGAGGTTTGTGTAGAAACCAAAATTACAAAGAAACCATCCAAAGAAGTGATAAGACAAAGTGAATTATTAGAATTGGTTCATAATGATTTAGGAGACCTAAAAAACACTATGACTAAAGGAGGTAACAGATTTTACATAATTTTTGTAGATGATTTTTCAACCTACGCTAAGCTATACTTGCTAAGAACCAAGGATGAAGCATTGGAAATGTTTATAAAATATAAAAATAAAGTAGAAAATTAACTCAATAAAAGGATTAAGAGAATCAAATGGTATAGCAAAAAGGAAGAATAGAACCTTAAAAGAAATTATGAATGACTTGCTTGTTAGTTCTAGTTTATCTTCTTCTATGAGGGAGGAAGTTATTCTTTTGGCCTGCTATATACAAAAAAAAGTTCCTTGAAAAGAAACTTAGTAAAACACCTTATGAATTATGGTTTAATAAACTGATCAATTTAGAATACTTGAAAGTATGGGATGTTTAGGTAATGTTTTGCATCCGAAACCTAGAAAGAGTAAACTCAGTTCTAAAAGTTTTAATTGTTTATTTATTGGATATGCTTATAATAGTAGTGCTTATAGATTTTTTTTATTATGAAAAGTGATGTATTGGAGTCTAATACTATTATTGAGTCTTGTAATGCATCATTAATAAAGATCATTGGATCACTTTAATAAGAATTCTAAAATAATTGAGAGGTACTAAGGATTATGGTTTAACCTATTTTGGATATCCTCCAACTTCAGAAGGGTATAGTGATACAAATTGAATTTCTAATTCTGATGAGTTGAAATCAACTAGGGGCTATGTGTTCATGTTGGTTGGTGGAGTTGTTTCTTAGAAATCCACTAAGCAAACATGTATAGCTAGGTCCACCATAGAATCATAATTTATAGCCTTTGAAAAGGCATGATCTGGAGTACAATAGGTATGAAATTTGTTGATGGACATACCCCTAGAGATTAGGACAGTTACATCTGTATCTATTCATTGTAATTGCCATGCTGCCATAACTTAAGCAAAGAATAAAATTTATAATGGAAAAGTTGACATATTAGATCGAGATATAATATTATAACAATTGGTTGAGAATAATGTTATATTCGTGGATTTTGTAAAGTCAAAGGGAAACTTGACTGATCCTTTGACTAAGCCACATGCTAGAAAGCTAGTGAGTGAAACATCGAGAGGGATGGGACTAGTGCCAATTACTTGAGACTATATGATGAACAACCAACCATTGTGATTGGAGATACCATGAAGGTGGTTCAATGTGGTCAAACAAAGTTATATAAGTTCCATTAAAGGGTATTGTCGCTTCTTTTGTTTTCCACCTCTCATATGAGATGACTGGTAATGAGTTTCTCCCTAGGATGTATGGCAGTGCCATTGTAATGGTGAAATAGGTTGAGCTTGTGCTTTTAATGGATTCATAGCCCTTAATGTGGGAGTGGGGTATCTTCTGCAGCATACTCTTGATGAATGACACCGAAGTGAGAGTGAAGATGGATCGTCTTCTATGAGTTTGGTATAAACTCTAGAACTCTCATGATATCTAGGAACTGCGCAGGGCCATTAAAACTGCACAACGGTAAGACCAGCAACTTTATAAGAATGTTATGTGGTAGGTAAACATGCTTTAACTGGTTTCTTAGAATTTTGATTCAAAGAAGTTTCTCTGCCAAAATTCGATAGGGTTGTCACCCATCTATGCCTAAGATAAAGTTCAAATCCTTTGGATACTTTACTAATGCATAACATTCGTAGTTTTCTCTTCTAAGTTTGAAACATGTGGGGGATTGTTAGAAATTGTAGGTATAGGTGGTTGAAATGTAGACTACTCCTTGTGTGTTTATGTTATGTTCAATGTCCCACATTACTTCAAAAAGATTCATGAGGAGTCCTCAGATATAATCATACTAATTGGTATAATATCTAGTGATATATAGGTAGAGTGTGAACTTGGACATAGCCCATATCACACGTGCGCCGCCCCGCCTCGTCCCGCCTCGTGTAAGTCCAAATCCATTTTGCTTAGGCTTTATTTTTCTCAACCCATTTATCAGTTTTTGACTGTTGTAGGTGTGTTAATTTGGGTTTTATTTCACATTACTATCCATGATTTCTTTATCTTTCGAACCATTAGAGAGCCACTATACATACCTTCCTTTGTCATGGAAATAAGACCTCTTCTTCTACCTATTGCTCACACTCTCACGCCCTCTCTATTTCCTTCTATTGAAATATTTTTCTTCCAATTTTGTTTGCTGCGCTCTCTCTTCCTAGTGCGAGGTTTTGTTGCTACCAGAGGTTGGGTTCATCGTGTGGACAAGTTCACCAGTATGCCTACATCTTATCCTGGAGGGTTTTCAAGTCAATGCCTCCTCCACTGAGTAGAGCTCCGGGTAAAGCGAAGATAAACCTTTAAGGAACTTTAATTTTTCTTCTGCCTAATTTGTTTATTATCTGTGCTTGTCTGTAAATATTTGTTGTCTGTTGTTTTTCCATATAGCAGTAGGCAATTTTTAGTGTCGAAAGTAATTTTTCCAACAAAACGACTTTGATTTGTGCCAAAATTTAGGGTTTCCAAACTTCAAAAATGACTCTAACATAAAAGTGAAATAACTTAGACATAAGAGAATCGTTTTTGAGGATTGATGACATTTTTTGAAGGAGGGAAGCTATCAAGCATCCAAGCAAGGGAGATTGTTGATGATTGAAGACCTTTATTCTTCTACTATATTGTTGTGTTTTGTTTTGTTCTTGATGGTAGAACTCCTTGGATATTTGTCTTTGATTTTATTTTCCATTATGAACTACACTTTTCAATCTAGAATTGCAACAGAACTAATATTTAGTTTGAAGTTTTCTTTATTTCCTTTTTTCTAGTTTTAATCAGATTTAAGGTGTGTATTTCATTTTGATCTTAATATTTCTAATTGCTTGGCCACCAATTAAATTGATTAGGTCAAAATTAAAATTGGAAAAGGGAGTTTGGGTTTAAGCTATAGACAAAATAACATATATTTAAGGCATTTGGGTATTGAATGAATTGATTCCTTTAGAAGATAGGGATATACTTGCAAATATATGTAACCATAATTAGGGCTTGTTCTTGATTCATTCTTCTTATATTTGATCTCACAAGAATATAGGGAATTGAATAAGAAGGATATTTTTATATGACCATCGAGATATGTAAATAAAAAACTTAAATATAAAGGTTAACAACTCATGATTATTGAATAAGTTAAAAAGGAATTATGTAAATTCAACTGAAATATTTCAAGAAATTGTAATCCTAGGCTTATCAACATTAATTTCTTAGTTTTAATTGTACCTTTATTATTTTCTTGCATTTAAATTTCTTCTCATATTTTTTAGTTATTCGGGTTATTTGAATAAGATTAGGTTGCGTAAATTCTATTACTTAGCAATAATAGATACAATTATTCATAGAAATGATCTCTTACTCATCACTTTATTACTTGTTGCGATACATGCACTTACGTGGTTAAATCCAACAACAAATTTTTGGCATTGTTACTAGGGAATTATTTTTCTTTTTTTTTTTTGCTAATATTAATACCAAGCAACTCTAAACTTTCTTCAAAATTTTGTTTTCTTTGTTTTTAGGTGTCTTTGACCATTGCATGCATCATTCTAGAAGCTTGGAGCTCCAACCCTTTTATATGGAGATAGAAAGAACTTTTCTATGACTGCAGAGGGAAAGATCACAAGTTTCAACTTAGCCTAACAACTTGGTTGAAGATGGTGAACATAGATCTTTGCAGGAGTATGTTGTCCCTCTAGTACAAGGTCTTCATTGAAGTATTTAGAGGCTGACCATTCAAGGTAATAACTTTGAGATCAAGTCAGCTATTTTTCATATGATTTTGACTTCTACTCAGTTTGGAGGCTTGCCTAATGATGACCCTAATGCTTACATCGTCAACTTCTTAGAGATTTGTGACACTTAATGATCCTCATTGAAGTATTCATGTGCATTAATGAAATAAGGACATTGCTTTTATCTGTGGGGCTTTGGTCATTAACTGATTGTATTCATTAGTGTTTACTTATTGTGCATTTGCTCATATTGGATTGAAGAATTCTTGAGATAGATTGTGAGGACATGTCCTATGAATTGTGTTTTGTTAAATATTAATGCTTAATTGTCAAACCACTTGATTCATGGATAGGTTGTTAGTGTTTTGTGTCTTTTTAAAGTTTTATTTGAAAGTCTAAATTTTCAATTCTCATTAATTTCATGATCGTCATCTCTCTCATTGTTTTGAAACTTTATTACGTTGAAATATTTACTCGCAATTGAGTTTTAATTTCTTTTTTGCTTGAGGGCAAGCTAGAACACCTAGGCTTCTATACCCTATGTAGGATTCCATTAGTTCCTAATGGTGGGATTCGACTTAGCAAGTTCTCATATTTAAGCAATGCCACATCCTGGATTTAAGGGTTTGACGGTCTAGAGGCAAGGATTGTCCTTGAGTCCGAAGCCTAACTAAATGCTAATGCAATGTCATATGACTCACAATTACAATTCCAACATTTATAATTTAATAAAATTTCAGCAGAGTTTTCCTTGAAACAAGAGCTATCCAAAAGTTTACACAACACCAAACATTTATGCAAGTCATCCTAAACACATGCCAAATTACACAAGTTGTCAAACCAATCAAACCAGTACTACACAGCTGCATGTCCCATAAGTCATAATTTACAATGCTCAAATACATATGCAAAATGTCTCCCTAGTGACTGCAATGTTGAGCTCCACTGCTTTAACGTTACATTACGTAGAATTGTTGCTCACCAAGGATGACGAACAACTGTGACTCTAGGGCTGAAAGGATACTGCTCTGTCTATATCTAAAAGTCAAAGAAATAAATAAAGGAGTGAGTCTACAAGAGTCAAGGAGTGAGCTGAATATCTAAACAATTTCCATCGAAAGACATGCTTGGAAAGATAATTTCTAACTTGTATAAACAAAATTAGTAATGTAGTTGTATACAATAATATGATTTCCAAAGTCATAGTCTAAATATTTATGCTCAAAGGTATGTAGACAAAATTCCAAAATACAAATCATATCAGTAATTTATTAGAATCTCACATATATGGATCTAGGTGAATTAAAGACAGAACAAAGCATATAACATATTTCCATGGGCTCCAAGCTCATTATAAATTTACAATCATATCTCTCCCAATCACATCATAATCCATCCAAACACACCAAAAGTCAAGGAACCTATGTTCCAGCACAAAAACCTTGGCGCATCAAGTCATTCTAATCCAAAAGTCTACCATAATTCCAAAATAATATTTATAGTAATCATGGTTTCATATAGTTCAAGCCATAAAAATATATAAATATACCATGTAAGTCAACAGTATATTCATAAACGTTTAATTTTATAGAATCACAATTCACATACTTTCATAAGGTAATCAAAGCCTTTGCAATGGATCTTATTCAAAGAATCCCCAACTATAATTTCTGCAAATGGTTTAGTAACATTTGAGCATATGTCTTTCTAGCAAAAATATTTTCCGCAAGTTCACTTGCTCAATATATAACTATAATTATCACATGCTTCAAAACATTCATATATTGAATTTCAATAAACTAGTTTAAAAGTAACTAGAAGGGATACCACAACTACTCACAACACAAGCCAAATCAAATGGGTCCAAATCTACAATGTCGTGCCACCACCGTAAGCAATGGAATGATCTTCTAATGAATCTAAGTCTACAAACAAGGTTCCCAAATCAATAATCAAAAGTTAGAACTATAGGATTACCAAATATATCCCTTATTTCAGAAATCCCAAACCAAACCCTATGTTTTAACACTAACTTCTTCAAATTCAAATATCCAATGCAAAATTTGACCGAATACACGAAATAGAAGTTGTTAAGAACTTTAGGATTACCTTTAGAAGCCACAAAAATGAAAAGAAGTGAGTGGGTAGCTTATATCTCTCCCAAACCCCAACTCTACACCTAAGAAATGCAACTATGATATGGTGATAGTAGAGATGATGTTCTAGCAGCACTGATGGTGTGAAAATGAGGACTTATGGTGAAGGTGGAAGATGAAGGGAAGTCAAAGGAAAGAGGAGGAGTTGACGGCGATAGTGTATGGGAGAGTGGTCTATCGACACACTCAAAGTGGTTGTTGAAATTTCTAAGTGATAGAAGGCTTCTTCAACAAGCCATCCAATATGGTCCATAACTTTTTCTACCCTTTTTTAATTTAAGTTAATGTCTCAATTAACTTTAAAACATCAACGTAAATGAGGAAATAATCCCTAGTTGGATTCAAATAAGATATTAAAAAAATTAAAATCCTTAAGAATATAAAGTCAAAACTTAGGTTCTAGTTCAAATTTATGAACATCATGATTTTTCAAAACATCTTGCCTTCAAAACAAATGGGTTAAAGGTTCTCTATAATTCATTAAAAGTCAATTTTCAATTCTGTAATGTCTAAGTATCAGTTACCGGAAATTTTGATTTTATGAAAATAATATTTCATATAACCCTTCAAATAGGTACCTACTCCAAACAGAAAAATTTTAGAACCCAAATAGGTAGAATGTCACAAATATATTCCAATTGTCACAAATTAAATTGGTAAGGTGATTTTAACTCAAGAAACTCAAAGAATAAGGTAAATTGGCTTCACAAAATTAATCCTGAAGGTTCATAGTCACCTGAGAATAAGCAAACATGACATTCACCGCCAATACAAAAACCAAGATATTATAAGCAACTTTAGAAATATATATATATATATATATATATATATATATATATATGTATATATATATATAATTTATTTAATTCATACATTTTATTTTATGCAATTAATTATGTAAGCAGTTCGTCTGCTTCCTGCTTCCTTTTGTTCCTTTTATTTTATCATCTTTTCCTCCGCCTCTTCCGCAGCCCTTTTTAGTATCAGAGCTTGATGGGGAAGTAGGAATATATGACGGAATCTAAATTATATTTTATCGTGTTGAACTTTATGTTATTACTTTGGTGCTCTTATTATCACCTGATCTGATAATACACGTAAAAATGTGAATATTTCTTAATCAGATAGTACGACTTTCCAGATCTAATAATCTTGTAGAAATTATAGCAATAAGTCCTGGAAGAGGTAGTAAGTCTAATTTGTTGATGTTTCTACAGGATGGTGATGATCAACGGTAAATCGGTGGCTATGGTTAAGAAAATTTAACAGAAAGTGGTGGTTAAGATTAGAAAGTAATAAAGTAAGCATTAAAAGTTGTAAGATCTAGTTCAATTGATAAAGTATAGTTTAGATCTATCTGTTTATAATTACGGAACCAAGGGATGGTAATGATATCATGAGGAATGAAAAATTATTTTATATGTCTTTCTTTAGACCCCTCTCTTCTCGTTTTTCATTCCAATCTTCTGAACCTTCTTCTTCTTTGCTCACTGAGCAACAAACTCAACAAACACAACCTGTTTCAAACAACATCTTCGATAAAGAAATTCACTTCGAAGATATTAATCAAGAAATTGAAAACTGAGAAATTCCTAGAATTCAAAAAAATGATTTGTACAAACCTCAAGAAAAATTCTTTTTTAGTTCTGATTATATAATTATAACCGTAGAAGAGAAAATTCCTCTTAAAGCAAAAGAAGATGAAGAATTTTAACTTCTTTCCTAAACTTCAATCTTAAAACATAGGCAAAAATACAAATTCTTACATATAGGATGTGTCCAAGTTGCCATCAAACCTTTAATTACACAAATCAATGCCTCAGTCCTTCTTCGTTTAAGAGATGCTAAGCATAACAAATTTGACAACTCCTTATTAGGAACCGTAGAAACAAGTGTAGCCCACGGGCCAATCTTTTTTAATAATTTTCCGAATCTTACTGTCAGTCTTATGGATATAAATGTAATGGATGTTTTACATCTAGATGTTCGATTGCATAACATAGACATGAAATCTGAGTCTTACCCACTCTCTTTAATGTATAGAGTTCATTACAAGATAATGAATTCTTTCATGTCGGGAGTATTCAAACCAAACAACAAAAGAGGAGAAACTACACTATTCCTTACAGACTTCTCCAAAGCCAATGTCACGATTCCAAAAAGAATACGTTGGGATCAAGTCAAACTTCCAAAAAAATGGACTCTAGATAAGGCAACACCTCGCTTACCTAGACCAACTCCTGATTTTAAAGAAATCAGATAATATCAATCTGGAAAAGTAAAATTAATCTTTGACAGAAGAAATTCTTTTACCTCAATCAAATATGATGATCTTAGATCTGAAGATTTTAGGTCTGCAATCTCTAGAAGATCTGCTTCTACGATCCCAATATCAGTGTATGATCTTAAACTCAAAGGGTTAGATACTTCATAAAACCTTCCCTGACCAACATATCAACCAGAGGTTGATGATGATGACCAAAAGTCAATCAAATCTCCAACTTACTCTTCTATTAAGGAATCTTATGATGTCAACTGAATTCATTATGGATAAAGAAGCCCTTAAGAAGGACTTTTAATCCAAGGAATGGACTTCTCAAAGGGAACGGTTTTTCCGACAATATCAAGGTTTAAACAGAAAAAACATTCAAGAACGATATTATTCATTCCTTAACAATGTTAAGATGAATATTCTATTCTTTGACTGGTTTCATGCATACACAGTCAAGAACAATCTAGACTATCCCTGGCAGATTTAGCTCGTAGGTGATAGGAAAACAGAGACAGACATAAACATTGTCTGGCATCTTAAAGATGGAGAATTAGTTCACACAGAACTTCCTCCGACAAAACAATTCCAACTCCCAGGTATTAGGGATGAAAAGAACAACCCTGTAATGGCCGCTCCATTCAAAACAAAGAATGAAGATGAGCCTGTAACTTCCAAAGATATTAAAAGTCTTATGGAACAATCCAATTACACGAACAAATACCTTCAAACACTTGGAGAAAAAATCAACCCAATTACACAAATTGAATGCTCAACAAGTTCATAATGCAAACCTATTATTCAAAATCCTATTTTCAAACCTTACAAGATGACGCCAAACCTTAAAGAAGATTTGGCTAAATTAAGACAACAATCCTCTAAAGAAGACACATTGCTCACCAAAATTAATGAACAATTTAAAGCATTAGTTGTTCTCGAAACACCTCAATCACAACCAAAACCTCAAAAACTTATGGGTCTAGCAATCAATACTGCAGTAATCATACTTTAGCTCAAAATAAATCTTCTAGTTCAATTTCAGAAACTGATGAACAATCAAGCGTTAATTCTGAGATTAAAGTTAATCCAATAATTAGCTAAACTTTAAACTGAAAAAATCTATCTAAACTTTATTATCAAAGAGCAACTGCTCCAGATTTATTAATCAAAGAGCGAAATCCAAACTTTCAAAGTTTTAGTGCCAACAACATATATGAATGGAACATAGACTGTCAAGCCGAGTATCAGATTCTGAATACTCTCCAACATATAACAATGGTAGCTACGACTTATTAAACAACATATAACTGCCCTGAAGAAACTGTAGTCTCTATATTAGTCGCAGAATTTTCAGGTCAACTTAAAGGATGGTGGGATAATTATCTCACTGAAGAAGATAGGCAAAAAATATTAACTACCATCAAAACTGAACCAGACGAAACCCCAATCTTGAATAACGGTGAAACTATTCCGGACTCCATTAACACATTAATATTCACAATCACTCAACATTTCATTGAAGATCCTTCTTTATGGAAAGATAAATATGCTGAACTTTTGTCCAATCTCAAGTGTAGAACTTTAGCCGACTTTAGGTGGAATAGGGACACATTCCTTACCAGAGTTTACACAAGAGAAGACAGTCAACTACCTTTCTGGAAAGAAAAATTCTTAGCGAACCTTCCAAAATCTTTGGGAGACAAAGTTAGGGATAATATCAAAAGTTAAACCACAGACGGGAAAATCCCATATAAGCAATTAAGTTATGGACAACTAGTTGCTTTCATCCAAAAGTAGCCTTAAAAATCTGTCAAGATGATAAAATTCAACATCAACTTGCTAGAGAAAAGGCTCAAACTAAAAAGGATTTAGGATCTTTCTGCGAACAATTCGGTCTTCCTTGTTCAAAGAAAAAGACTAGGTCCAAACCTAAAGAATACGTCAAACGTAGATCAAAATATTACAAATACAAATCTAATGCTCCTCCTAGAAAACTTAGGCAGGAAATTAAACCTAAACCCCTAATTGACATGAAAATCCCAAAGAAACCTGTTATTTGCTATAACTGTAAGAAACCCGGACACATTAGCAAATATTGGGGTTTAAACAAAAAGATAAAATCCTTAAACTTGGAACCATCTATAGAAGAACAAATTAATAATCTTTTAATGGAGTCATCTGATGGAGAATCTAGCAAAGAATCTTCTGAAGATTTAAACCAAATCCAAAATGATGACTTGACTTCTGATGAAGATTCAGAATCTTTAAATGAAGTTAATGTCTTAACAAAAGAACAGGATCTTCTGTTTGAAGTTATAAACAAACTTCTTGATAATCAAGATAAAAAACAATATATTGGCAAGTTAAAAACATCCTTAGAAGCAAAGACTTCACAAACTCCCTTTTCAACTAATAAATATGATTTAAAAGAAATCATTAAAAGAGTTGAGAAAAAATCTTTTAAACCAGTAATAATGCAAGATCTTCAGCGTGACATAAATAATCTCAAAGCAGAAGTTAAACTGCTAAAAGAACAACAAGAGGTACACGATGTAATTCTTGCTCAACTCCAAGAAGAAACCTTAGAATCAGAACCAGAAATCTTAGGTAAACCATCTGACCAACCAAATCTAGATGATGAATTTTTAGGATTAATCAATAAACTTAAAATCCAGAAATTCTACGTAAACATCAAAATCATAATAAAGGAACTTTGTTCTTGAAACAGTTGCCCTGTTCAACACAGGAGCAGATTCCAACTGCATTCAAGAAGGATTAATTCTAACAAAATACTTTGAGAAAACGTCTGAACAACTTAGCACTGCTAGTGGTTCCAGAATTAAAAATCAATTTTAAACTCTCTGAAGCAATCATAGAAAACCAGAGTCTTCAGGTAAAAACCTTATTTCTACTAGTCAAAAATCTCAAAAATGAAGTAATCCTAGGAACTCCGTTCATTAGATTACTCTTCCATTTACAAATTTCTGATGAAGGAATAATTACCAAACACTTAGGAAAATTGATTAAATTTAAATTCCTTAAGAAACCGATCTCTAGGAATCTTAATCTCGTTCATGTACAAACATAATCAAATTAATTTTCTTAAAAGAAGAAATTTCTTTTGGAATTATTAACTCACAACTTAATCAACCAGAAATCCAGAAAAGGATCCAATCACTCTTTAAACAAATCCAAGAGTCAATTTGTTCTGATCTTCCAAATGCTTTCTGGAAAAGAAAAAATCATATGGTAGATCTTCCATATGAAAATGATTTCCACGAAAGAAATATCCCAACAAAAGCTAGACCAATCCAAATGAATGAAGAACTCCTTGTTCATTGTCAAAAAGAAATTTTTGACCTTTTGACTAAAGGCTTGATCAGAAAAAGAAAAAGTCCATGGTCATGCTCTACCTTTTATGTCAACAAACAAGCTGAAATCGAAAGAGGAACTCCTCGATTGGTTATCAACTTACAAACCTCTTAATCAAGCATTACAATAGATTAGGTATCCTATTCTAAACAAAAAAGACCTTGTTAATCAGCTGCAGTCAGCCAAAATATTTTTAAAATTTGATATGAAATCACGATTCTGGCAAATCCAGATCGAGGAAAGTGATCGCTACAAAAAACCGCTTTCACTGTTCCTTTTGGGTAATATGAATGGAACGTAATGCCCTTTGGTTTAAAAAATGCTCCCTTAGAGTTTCAAAGATTTATGAACGAAATCTTTAATCCATATTCAGAATATATTATTGTTTATATTGATGATGTTCTAATATTTTCCCAATCTATTGATCAACATTTCAAACATATTAACACCTTTGTCGGAGTAATCAGACATAATGGTCTTGCTCTATCTAAAACAAAAATTAATCTTTTTCAAACAAATATACAGTTTCTTGGCCACAATATCCATCAAGGAACTGTTACTCCAATCCATAGAGCGATCGAATTCGCAGACAAATTTCCAAATCAAATAATTGATAAAAATCAATTACAAAAATTTTTAGGTTGCTTAAATTATGTAGCTGATTTCTTCCCACAACTTAGCAATATGATCAAACCACTCCATGATCGTCTGAAAAAAGACTCTCCTCCTTAGACAGATAATCATACAAACATTGTCAAACAGGTCAAACTTCAGGTAAAGGATCTTCCATGCCTTTATCTTCCAAATCCTCAAGCATTCAAAATAATTGAAACAGATGCCTCTGACCTTGGTTTTGGTGGCATTCTCAAACAAAAAGTCACAGACAAAGAACATATCATTGCATATACTTCAAAACATTGGAATTCTGCACAACAAAAGTATTCCATTGTTAAAAAAGAAGTTTTAGCAATAGTTTTATGCATCTCAAAATTTCAATCTGATTTGTTAAACTAAATTTTTTTGATCAAAGTCGATTGCAAATCTACAAAAGAAATATTACAAAAAGATGTTAAAAATTTAGCATCCAAACAAGATTTTTGCCAGATGGCAAGCAATTTTAAGTATTTTTGATTTCAAAATTGAATATATCAAAGGCACTACAAACTCTCTCCCTGACAATCTCAGTCGCGAATTCCTATAGGGACATTGACAAAGTACCGCGGTCGACAACCTCTTCCAGAGGAAGAGGGGAAGGTAAAGTAAAACTAGTTCTGAAAAGAACTAGTCAATCAAACTGGGTCATCCGCCTAACAAACCGGGTCTTCTACCCAATTTGGGTCATCCACCTAGAAATAAACCTTACAGATTGGGTCATCTACCCAGTCAACCACCTAGAAACTTGAAGAATCCTCTTCAAAGCAAACATCCAAACAGACCAAAGCTATGGTTTCCCAATCCAAACACTTCTAGCCTTCAAAGATCAAGGCTTAACCCACCTTCCTAAGAAAACTTGGGCAGAAATAGCCTCAGAGGAAGAATCTGAAGAGGAAAGCCAATCCTTAGCAATCCTTATTCAAAATATGAAAAATAGAGACATAAGACTAAAGTCCCCAAGGGAAATAGTCTCCCAATCCTCAAAAGAGATTATCTCCCAACCTATTCCTATCTCTTCAAAAGCTCCTAAAGCCCAAACCCAATATGTGGCTAAAAATAAATTTGAAAATGTAATCCAAATGGAACCTGATTTCTGGGACACAAGCTCAAATAAAATTCTCCAAAAAATCTTTCCAAAAGATTTCCATTTTCAACCGATTGCCCTCAACAAAACACAACGGTTTTATGAGTTCATTTTAGTGGATTTTGACTCCGTTTCAATAAAACATTATAAAGATTTAAAAGATCAAAACCAAACTACTCACTTAACCATTCAGATCCTTAAAATTATAAAGCCAAAAGAATTTGGACAGGATCTAAATAAAATCAAAAAATTCTCCCAAATATTTGACCCAATTAGTTATAATTACTAGGACTATATCAACGCCTGGACTAACGTGTTCTGGTTTCAAAACAAACTCAACCATCGCTCATGGCTAATATAATTTAAACAAAGTGTCCAATACAAATTTCCACATTAGTTTTCCAAGTGGTGGGATATCTTCGGACCAAACATTGAAATTCTTCCTCTACCAGTACTGGAAGGATTAACAATCTTTGCTAAGAAAATAGATCTATCAGATGATTCATTCCCAGTAGATCTACGTTTCTTTTCAAAATCGTCTCTGGCCTGGATTTTCCAATGGCAATACAAGTTCGGGCCAGAACATCAAACTCTTCAAGAGGCCTCTTGCTACCTATGCTCAGAAAGCAGGCCTTTGTCAAATGGTGGCCAGAATTCGATGGCTCCTGTGCAAACCCAGAGAATATCAAAATATGGTTCAAAAAGAACCCAAAGATGCTCAAGCCAGCTAATTCGGAGACTTGCCAGTTCCTTAATCAGAGAAGCCAGATCACGACAGCACTAGCATCTTCAACCAGCAAAGAAAGTTTTGTAGAAAAACTGCAAGAAATTCTCAAACTTATGAAGGAAGAAGCTGACTGCTCCAAACAGAAGCTTCCTTCATCCTCATCTTCAGCTGCCTCTTCAGATGGATTTTATCAAAATGAAGACGACTGCTTCGGTATCAACTTAGATGAAGACTGCTGATATCATGGTGATGATCATCCGACATCAGCAATTACTATAGCAGAAGACCTGTAGCAGTTACTGTAGCAAACATGTACTGTTTCAATAGTTCCCATTTTTACCTGTATTGTACACTTAGGTAACCTATACTAAAGAAACAGTAGAATTTGTAGTTATAAAAGGAGGCCTCGGTTCATTTGTAAGGCACCCTTTTACACACCCACTGAGAGAGAGAGTCTAGAGAGAGATACTCGGGGTGCCTCTGCAAGCTTTCTTCTCTTTCAATCTATACAATCATCCTTTTCATCTTCTTCTATTTTCCCTCCTCGCCGATCCTGTGCGGACTACCGCCGCTCCGGTTTCTTTTCCTTTTCTTTATTTAATTCATGCATTTTATTTTATGCATTTAATTACTTAAGCAATCTGTCTGCTTCCTGCTTCTTTCTGTTCCTTTTCTTTTATCATCTTTTCCTCCGCCTCTTCTGCACCCCTTTTTGGTATCAGAGCCTAATGGGAAAGTAGAAATATATGGCTGGATCTAAATTATATTTTATCTTGTTGAACTTTTATGTTATTACTTTGGTGCTCTTATTATCACCTGATCTGATAATACATGTAAAAATGTTAATATTTCTTAATCAGATAGTACGACTTTCCAGATCTAATAATCTTGTAGAAACTGTAGCAGTAAGTCCTGGAAGAGGCAGTAAGTCTAATTTGCTGAATTTTGTATAGGATGGTGATGACCAACCGTAAATCGGTGGCTATGGTTAAGAAAATTTAACAGAAAGTGGTGGTTAAAATTAGGAAGTAATAAAGTAAGCATTAAAAGTTGTAAGATCTAGTTCAAATTGATAAAGTATAGTTTAGATCTATCTGTTTATAATTATGGAATCAAGGGATGGTAATGATATCATAAGGAATGAAAAATTATTTTATCTGTCTTTGTTTAGATCCCTCTCTTCCCGTTTTTCATTCCGATATTCTGGACATTCTTCTTCTTCGCTCACTAAACAACAAACTGAAGAAACGCAACCTGTTTCAAACAACATCTTCGATGAAGAAATTCACTCCGAAGACATTAATTAAGAAATTGAAAACTGGGAAATTCCCAAAATTCCAAAAAACTATTTGTACAAACCTCAAGGAAATTTTTTTTTTAGTTTTGATTATATAATTAGAACAGTAGAAGAGAAAATTCCTCTTAAAGCAACAGAAGATGAAGAATTTCAACTTCTTTCCAAAACTGCAATCTTAAAACATAGGCAAAAATACAAATTCTTACATATAGGATGTGTCCAAGTTGCCATCCAACCTTTAATTACACAAATCAATGCCTCAGGCCTTCTTTGTTTAAGAGATGCTAGGCATAACAAATTTGACGACTCCTTATTAGGAACCGTAGAAACAAGTGTAGCCCACGGGCCAATCTTTTTTAATAATTTTCCAAATCTTACTGTCAGTCTTATGGATAGAAATATTATGGATGTTTTACATCTAGATGTTCGATTCCATAACATAGACATGAAATCTGTGTCTTATCTACTCTCTTTAATGTATAGAGTTCATTACAAGATAATGAATTCTTTCCATGTCGGGAGTACTCAAACCAAACAACAAAAGAGGAGAAACCACACTGTTCCTTACAGACTTCTCCAAAGCCAATGTCATGATTCCAAAAACAATACCTTGGGATCAAGTCAAACTTCCAGCAAAATGGACTCTAGATAAGGCAACACCTCCCTTACCTAGACCAACTCCTGATTTGTAGCGATCTAGATTTGTCAGAATCCCGATTTCATATTGAATTTTGAAAATATTTTGGCTAAATGCAGCTGATTAAGAAAGTCTTTTTTGTTTGGAATAGGAAACTTAATCCATTGTAATGTTTGATTAAAAGGTTTGTAGTTGATAACCAATCGAAGAGTTCCTCTTTCGATTTCAGCTTGTTTGTTGACATAAAAGGCAGAGCATGACCATGGACTTTTACTTTTTCTGATCAAGGCTTTAGTCAAAAGGTCGGAAATTTCTTTTTGACAATGAACAAGGAGTTTCTTATTCATTTGGATTGGTCTAGCTTTAGTTGGGATATTTGTTTCGTGGAAATCCTTTTCATATGGAAGATCTACCATATGATTTTTTTCTTTTCCAGAAAGCATTTGGAAGATCAGAACAAATTGACTCTTGGATTTGTTTAAAGAGTGATTAGATCCTTTTCTAGATTTCTGGTTGATTAAGTTGTGAGTTAATAATTCCAAAAGAAATTTCTTCTTTTAAAAAAATTAATTTGATTATGTTTGTACAGAACAAGATTAAGATTCCTAGAGATCGGTTTCTTAAGGAATTTTAAATTTAATCAATTTTCCTAAGTGTTTGGTAATTATTCCTTCGTCGGAAATTTTGTAAAGGGAAGAGTAATCTAATGAACGGAGTTCCTAAGATTACTTCATTTTTGAGATTTTTGACCAGTAAAAATGAGGTTTTTACCTGAAGACTCTGGTTTTCTATGATTGCTTCAGAGAGTTTAAAAATTGATTTTTAATTTGGAACTACTAACAGTGCTAAGTTGTTCAGACGTTTTTCTCAAAGTATTTTTGTTAGAATTAATCCTTCTTGAATGCAGTTGGAATCTGCTCCTGTGTCGAACAGGGCAACTGTTTCAAGAACAAAGTTCTTTATTATGATTTTGATGTTTATGTAGAATTTCTGGATTTTAAGTTTATTGATTAATCCTAAAAATTCATCATCTAGATTTGGTTGGTCAGATAGTTTACCTAAGATTTCTGGTTCTGATTCTAAGGTTTCTTCTTGGAGTTGAGCAAGAATTACACCGTGTACCTCTTGCTATTCTTTTAGCAGTTTAACTTCTGCTTTGAGATTATTTATCTCACAGTGAAGATCTTGCATTGTTACAGGTTTAAAAGATTTTTTCTCAACTATTTTACTGATTTCTTTTAAATCATATTTACTAGTTGAAAAGGGAGTTTGTGAAGTCTTTGTTTCTAAGGATGTTTTTAACTTGCCAATATATTGTTTTTTATCTTGATTATCAGGAAGTTTGTTTATAACTTCGAACAGAAGATCTTGTTCTTTTGCTAAGACATTAACTTTATTTAAAGATTCTGAATCTTCATCAGAAGTAAAGTCATCATTTGGGATTTGGTTTAAATCTTCAGAAGATTCTTTGCTAGATTCTCCATTAGATGACTCCATTGAAAGATTATTAATTTGTTCTTCTATAGATGGTTCTAAGTTTAAGGATTTTATCTTTTTGTTTAAACCACAATATTTGCTAATGTGTCCGGGTTTCTTACAGTTATAGCAAATAACAGGTTTCTTTGGGATTTTCATGTCAATTAGGGTTTAGATTTAATTTCCTGCCTAAATTTTCTAGGAGGAGCATTAGATTTGTATTTGTAATATTTTGATCTGTGTTTGATGTATTCTTTAGGTTTGGACCTAGTCTTTTTCTTTGAACAAGGAAGACCGAATTGTTCACAGAAAGATCCTAAATCCTTTTTAGTTTGAGCCTTTTCTCTAGCAAGTTGATGTTGAATTTTATCATCTTGATAGATTTTTAAGGCTACCTTTTGGATGAAAGCAACTAGTTGTCCATAACTTAATTGCTCATATGGGATTTTTCCATCTGCGGTTTGACTTCTGATTTTATCCTTAACTTTGTCTCCTAAAGATTTTGGAAGACCGGCTAAGAATTTTTCTTTTCAGAAGGGTTGTTGACTGTCTTCTCTAGTGTAAACTCGGGTAAGGAATGTATCCCTATACCACCTAAAGTCAGCTAAAGTTCTATACTTTAGATTGGACAAGAGTTCAGCAGATTTATCTTTTCATAAGGAAGGATCTCCAATGAAATGTTGAGTGATTGTGAATATTAATGTGTTAACGGAGTCCGGAATAGTTTCACCATTATTCAAGATTGGGGTTTCGTCTAGTTCAGTTTTGATGGCAGTTAATATTTTTTGCCTATCTTCTTCAGTGAGATAATTATCCCACCATCCTTTTGAGTTGACCTAAAAATGCTGCGACTAATATAGTGACTACAGTTTCTTCAGGGCAGTTATATGTTGTTTAGTAAGCCGTAGCTACCATTGTCATATGTTGGAGAGTATTCAGAATCTGATACTCGGCTTGACCGTCTATGTTCCATTCATAAATGTTGTTGGCACTAAAACTTTGAAAGTTTAGATTTCACTCTTCTATTAATAAATCTGGAGCAGTTGCTCTTTGATAATAAGTTTAGATGGATTTTTCCAGTTTAAAGTTTGGCTAATTACTGGATCAACTTTAATCTCAGAATTAACGCTTGATTGTTCATCAGATTCTGAAATTGAACTAGAAGACTCGTTTTGTCCTAAAGTATTGATTGCTGGAGTATTGATTGCTAAACCCTTAAGTATTTGAGGTTATGGTTGTGATTGAGGTGTTTCAAGAACAACTAATGCTTTTAATTGTTCATTAATTTTGGTGAGCAGTGTGTCTTCTTTAGAGGATTGTTGTCTTAATTTAGCCAAATCTTCTATAAGTTTTGGCATCATCTTGTAAGGTTTGAAAATAGGTTTTTGAATAATAGGTTTGGATTGTGAACTTGTTGAGGATTCGGTTTGTGTAATTGGCTTTATTTTTTTCTCCTAGTATTTGAAGGTATTTGTTCGTGTAATTGGATTGTTGCATAAGACTTTTAATATCTTTGGAAGTTACAGGCTCATCTTCATTCTTTGTTCTGAATGGAGCAGCCATTACAGGGTTGTTCTTTTCATCCCTAATACCTGGGAGTTGGAATTGTTTTGTCGGAGAAAATTCTGTGTGAACTAATTCTCCATCTTTAAGATGCCAGACAGTGTTTATGTCTATCTCTTTTTTCCTATCACCTACGAGCTCAGTCTGCCAGGGATAGTTTAGATTGTTCTTGACTGTGTATGCATGAAACAAGTCAAAGAATGGAATATTCATCTTAACATTGTTAAGGAATGAATACTATCATTCTTGAATGTTTTTTCTGTTTAAACCCTGATATTGTTGGAAAAACCATTCCCTTTGAGGAGTCCATTCCTCAGAATAAAAGTCCTTCCTAAGGGCTTCTTTATCCATAATGAATTCAGATGACATCATAAGATTCATTAATAGAAGAGTAAGTTGGAGATTGGATTGACATTTGGTTATCATCATCAACCTCTGGTTGATATGTTGGTCTGGGAAGGTTTGATGAAGTATCTAACCCTTTGAGTTTAAGATCAGATACAGATATTGGGATCGTAGAGGTAGATCTCCTAGAGATTGCAGACCTAAAATCTTCAGATATAAGATCATCAGATTTGGTTGAACTACATGAGCTAAAAGAATTTCTTCTATCAAAGATTAATTCTACTTTTCCATATTGATATTGTCTGATTTCTTTAAAATCAAGAGTTGGTCTAGGTAAGGGAGGTGTTGCCTTATCTAGAGTCCATTTTTCTGGAAGTTTGACTTGATCCCAAGGTATTGTTTTTGGAATCGTGACATTGGCTTTGGAGAAGTTTGTAAGGAACAGTGTGGTTTCTCCTCTTTTGTTGTTTGGTTTGAGTACTCCCGACATGGAAGAATTCATTATCTTGTAATGAACTCTATACATTAAAGAGAGTGGGTAAGACCCAGATTTCATGTCTATGTTATGGAATCAAACATCTAGATGTAAAACATCCATAATATTTCTATCCACTAGGCTGACAGTAAGATTTGGAAAATTGTTAAAAAAGATTGGCCCGTGGGCTACGCTTGTTTCTACGGTTCCTAATAAGGAGTCGTTAAATTTGTTATGCCTAGCATCTCTTAAACAAAGAAGGACTGAGGCATTGATTTGTGTAATTAAAGGTTTGATGGCAACTTGGACACATCCTCTATGTAAGAATTTGTATTTTTGCCTATGTTTTAATATTGAAGTTTTGGAAAGAAGTTGAAATTCTTCATCTTCTGTTGCTTTAAGAGTAATTTTCTCTTCTACTGTTCTAATTATATAACCAGAACTAACAAAGAATTTTCCTTGAGGTTTGTACAAATCATTTTTTGGAATTCTGGGAATTTCCCAGTTTTTAATTTCTTGATTAATATCTTCGAAGTGAGTTTCTTCATCGAAGATGTTGTTTGAAACAGGTTGTGTTTTGTTGAGTTTGTTGCTCAGTGAGCGAAGAAGAAGAAGGTTCAGAAGATCATAATGAAAAACGAGAATAGAGGGATCTAAACAAAGACATATAAAATAATTTTTCATTCCCTATTATATCATTACCATCCCTTGGTCCCTTATAAACAGATATATCTAAACTATACTTTATCAATTGAACTAGATCTTACAACTTTTATTGCTTACTTTATTACTTCCTAATCTTAACCACCACTTTCTATTAAATTTTCTTAACCATAGCCATCGATTTGCCGTTGATCATCACCATCCTGTAGAAACATCGGCAAATTAGACTTATTGCCTCTTCCAGGACTTACTGCTACAGTTTCTACAAGATTATTAGATTTGGAAAGTCGTACTATCTGATTAAGAAATATTAACATTTTTACGTGCATTATCAGATCAGGTGACAATAAGAGCACCAAAGTAATAACATAAAGTTTAACAAGATAAAATATAATTTAGATCCAGCCACATATTTCTACTTCCCCATCAAGCTCTGATACCAAAAAGGGGTGCAGAAGAGGCAGAGGAAAAGATGATAAAAGAAAAGGAACAGAAGGAAGCAGGAAGCAGACGGACTACTTACATAATTAAATGCATAAAATAAAATGAGCCAAAAAGGGGTGCGGAAGAGGCGGAGGAAAAGATGATAAAAGAAAAGGAACAGAAGGAAGTAGGAAGCAGACAGACTGCTTACATAATTAAATGCATAAAATAAAATGCATGAATTAAATAAAGAAAAAGAAAAGAAACCGGAGTGGCTGTAGTCCGCACCAGACCGGGCAGGAGGGAGAATAGAAGAAGATGAAAAGGATAATTGTATAGATTGAAAGAGAAGAAAGCTTATAGAGGCACTCTGAGTATTTCTCTCTAAACTCTCTCTCTAAGTGGGTGTGTAAAAGGGTGCCTTACAAATGAACCGTGGCCTTCTTTTATAACCACAAATTCTACTATTTCTACAGTACAAGTTACCTAAGTATACAGTACAGGTAAAAATCAAAACTATTGAAACAGTACATGTTTGCTATAGTAACTACTAGCTGGACATTATAAGAGCTTCATAAAAGGATTTTCCCAATTAGTCATACCATTAATAAGATTAACCAAAAAAGGAAACCCTTTTATATGGTTAAAAGAATGTGAGGATTGTTTTCAAGAGTTGAAAATTCGGTTAACACTACTCCAGTGTTAATGATTCCTAATCTCTTAGAAAATTTTGTAATCTACAATGATGCATCTACGAAAGGACTTGAGTGTGTCTTGATGTAAGATAGGGGAGTAGTAGCTTGTTCTTCTTGACAGCTTAGACCTCATGAGAAAAACTACCCTACTCATGATTTGGAATTAGCAGCAGTGGTGTTTGCTTTGAAAATATGGAGGCATTATTTATACAGAGTTAAATTTGAAGTTTTTTGTGACCATAAAAGTTTGAAATACCTTTTTGATCAAAAAGAGTTGAATATGAGATAAAGGAGGTGGATGAAATTTTTGAAAGATTGTGATTTTGAATTAAAGTATCATCCAGGAAAAGCTAATGTGGTGGTAGATACACTTAGTAGGAAATCATTGCATATGTCCTTCTTGATAATTCAAGAGTATGAACTACTAAAAAAAATTAAAAATTTGAAGTTGTCTGTAAATACACAATCAGGTAGTCTGTATATGAATGACCTTAAAATTAAAAATGAACTTAGAAATCAAATTAAGGAAACTCAGGAAACAGATGTCTTTTTACAAAATGTGAAGAGTCAGATTTCTCAGGGAACATAGAAGATTTCAAAATAACATATGATGGAATAATACTGTATCAGGGAAGATTAAGTGTTCCAAATAATCAGGAATTGAGGAATAAAATTTTAGAAAAAGTACATTGTAGTAGATATACTATTCATCCAGGCATTACTAAAATGTATCAGGACCTTAAAAAGGATTTTGGTGGCCAGGAATGAAGAAAAAGATTGCAGAATTTGTAGTAAAATGTTTGATCTGTCAAAAAGAAAAAATTAGACATCAAAGACCAGCAGGTTTGTTACAACCTTTAGACATACCTGAATGGAAATGGGATAGTGTATCAATGGACTTTGTGATAGGCTTGCCTAGAACTCCTTCAGGATATAATGCTAAATGGGTTATTGTGGATAGATTGACTAAATCAATTCATTTTCTTCCAATTAGAGCTAACTACCCACTTGATAAACTAGCCCAGTTAGATATTAAAGAAATTGTCTGATTACATGGAGCCCCATCTAGTATTATTTCAGATAGAGACTCTAGATTCACTTCTAGACTTTGGGAAACTTTGCAGAAAGCTTTTGGATCTAAGTTAAATTTTAGCACAGTTTGTCACCTACAAACAGATGGTCAAACCAAAAGAACAATTCAAACTTTAGAAGATATGCTTAGAGCTCATGTGTTGAAACATAAGGGAAGTTGGAAAATTTTTCTGCCATTGATAGAGTTTGCCTATAATAACAGTTATCATTCTAGTATTAAGATGGCATCGTATAAAGCTCTGTATGGTAGGAAATGTAGATTTCCATTGTGTTGGTATAAAGTAGGAGAAAAGAGATTATGAGGGCCAGAGATTATGCAATAAACCACAGATCAAATCAAAATAATAAGGGATAGATTGCTCACTGCTCAGAGTAGATAAAAGAGTTATGCAAATTAAAGAAGTTGAAGAAGGAGAACATGCTTTTCTCAAAATCTCTCATGTGATTGGTATTGACAGATTCTTAAAATCCAGAAAAGCTTGGTCCCAGATTTCTTAGTCCTTTTCAAATTCTAAAAAGAATAGGTCAGTTGCACATCAAATAGCACTTCCTCCAAATCTTTCTAATCTTCATGATGTTTTTCATATCTCCCAGCTTAGAAAATATTGTTCTGATCCTTCTCACACAATCAAGAGTGAGTCAGTGCAGTTAAAAGATGATTTAACATACCACATAAGGTTTGTACAAATTCTCGACAGGAGTCTCAAACAACTAAGAGGAAAGACAATTCCTTTGGTTAAGGTTCTATGAGAAAGGTTAAGTTTTGATGAAGCAACCTGGAAAATGGAGAAAAGCCTACGTAAAGATTATCCAGAGTTATTTATGACAGGTAAGCAAATTTTGAGGGCAAAATTTCTTCTAGGATGTGAGAAAAATGTATCATCCCCATTTAAGTGAAAATAAATTTTTAATTTTCTTTTAAGTAGTTTTATTTATGTTACTATTTAATATTAATAAATATATAGTTTAATTGTTAATATTTTATTTTAGTATTTAAATAGAAAAAGACAGTGAAAATTGCTTAAGGATAACTAAAAAATAGTTGAAATACTTAATGGAATAGTAAAAACTATGCAGTGACAATTTGATAATTTTGGGGTTTCACTTGAGGGTATTTTTGTCTAGTGAAATATTTAAATACAAAAATTAGTCAAATTTATTTTATAAATTATTAAAAAAAATTTAAGCATTTATAAAATTAAATAGGAGAAATTATCATACTTTAACTTGGTTGAATATTTATTATTTGAAAAGATTTACATAAGTAAAAATATAATTGGTATAAAATGACCAATGAATACTCAGATGAGTGCCTAATTTTAATCAGATAGGAGAAATAATTAATGTTGGGTTAGAGTAATTAAGTCTATTATTATTTAGTTTTTTTCATTTAGTTCTCATCTAATTAATCTAGTTACAAATCAACCAAGGATTTGGATTTTTAAAATTTATTTAATAATATAAAGTAATATAAAACTAATAAAAATAAAACCCAAAAACCCTACCATGTCCTAACCCCTCGGCCAAGAGAGATAAGGAAGAGAAAAAGGAAAAAAAAAGAAGGAAAGGAGGGACAAGTCACGGCTAGGAGGGAAAGGAGGGAGAAGAGAAGGAGAAAAAGGAAAGGAAAGAAAAAAAAAAAAACAAGTCAAGACCTTTCCTGAGCAGCAACTCTAACAGGTAGGGAACTCAAACCCAACTTTTTCTCTTTCAAACCATGGTTTCATGGTAGTTTATAATTCAAAATTATGTTAGTTTCTCTCTTTAGAAGTTTGAGAGTATCTATAGATGGTTTTGAGTGGGGTGAGCCATTTAGGTTAAGATTCTAACCCTAGATTCAAGTGAAATCCCAAGATCTATAAGTCGACATACTAGAGCTCTTGTTTTAGAAATTGGTTAGGATGTGAATTTGAGAATTTTTGTATGGTTAGGAGCTTGATTGGGTGTTCTGGAGTCTTTCTGGTACATGGAACATGGTGGAACTAACTTGGAATTGTAAATTTTGGCACCCCTAACTCACGACCACACTAGGGTTCTGAGGGGATGTTTTGTTGATTTTTATTGTAATTGTGTAATCGTATTAGAATTGTGATATATTTATTTTTATGAACATTTCTTGCTTATGGAATGAAAATTCATGAGTGGTTATGTGTGTATGGCCCATGGCCTTGTGTGAGAACTTGGGAGTGTATATGAGCAAGTTACTTGGATATGTTTCCTTCAGTAAATAATGAGAGTTTGATGATTTTATGGTGTAGTGTCATGATATGGTATTGATTTAAGAATAAATAACCTGTATTAGTGATATTATTTTTTTTTCACTAGGTTTGGTTATGTGTGAATTTTTAGTGAAAGTTATGTGAGAATTTTTAGTGAAAGTTATGTGATTTAAGTGCTAGATACTCATTTCAAAGTGTTTCATGAGGAGAGGAACATGTGTTTTGTTAGAAAGGTGGAGTTTAAGACTCTAGTGAAAATTTCACTAAGTTATGCCTATGTTTGTTGATGCCTTGATAAGTCATCTCACAATATGTTACATACTTTAATTAAAGAAAAAGAATAAAAAAAGCTTGGATATGATCCTCTACAGAAAAAAAAATGAATTTGAGGTGATCCATAAATATTAGAAAAGAGTTTCTAATAAAATGTCATGGAAGAAATCCATTAAAAGTCCTACATGTGTTTGGGTTCATTTTATAAACAGGTCTACTAGAGGTGTAGATAGTGGAGTGGAATCCACCCGGACACGTGGAATGGTCACTCTAATTTAGGGGACACCCTATGCTGAATGAGAATTCTCAACCAGTTAAAGTTTAGACCATGTAAGCAAAGAAAAAATTAAAAAAGGGTTAAGCCCTAGTTTAAACTTTGTGAACATGTAACACAGAGAAAAGTTTCAGGAAATAGTAAATGTTAACTGATATGCATATTTGAGATTATTAACTAATCATAGAGTTATGTTTTCTATACTTGTTACAACTGAAAATACTATGAAAATTATATTTTTTTATTATTTTATGTATTTGAATACCTACTGAGAATTTATTTCTCACTCCTATAAACTGTGGTATTTCCAGAGCCTTTTGCAACTGAATAGAGATGTAGATATACATTTCTCTGTTCATCAATACTATTGGTTGTCTCCTTTCAGAGGAACCAATTTACTTTGACTTTTGCATGTAATAGTTATCAATAGACTAAGTAGAATCAGCCTAGAGTGTAGCATGTATTGTAGGTTGTTGATTCTAATGTTCTTTACCTGCATGGCCAAGTGAGGCCAATAGGTTTTTTTATGTGCATATGTATATAGGTTGTAGTGCAAGTAAAAGTGCTAGGCTAATAGTCTTTTGAATATACTGTAGTGGATAATTATATACAAATTAAAAATCTCATGTATGTATAATAGTGTACAATTTTTTTTTATGATGTAGATTCTGATTATGGAATGTGGTTGTATGAAATGTCACTTAATAGCTTAAGTTTGATATATTTTCTTTATAGCAGATAACATGCAATTGAATATATATACAGGTTAGGGTAGTATTTTTATTTCGTGAGTAATATTTTGTAACTCAAAATTAAATTCTTGATTTTTTTATATATGTGACTTATATTTTATTTTCTTAGAAAGAATTTAATATGGACATATGATCACTAAAATAATGTATTAAATTAATTTAAATTTTTATTCACCTAATATTCACATAATTTTATTTTTTTTATAAATATAAATTAAATTCAACATTAATTTAACTTAATTAAATTTCATAATAAATTTTAAAAGGTAATACAATGCCTATTTTAGGTAGGGTGTTACACGGACTCATTACAAAATTATGCAGAAGTGTAATTTCTGTCCAGCATTTTTGTTCAATTTAAAACTTATATATGTCCTTTAGCCATGAAATTTCATACACAACCTCTTCTATAATCTCAAGTGTACCATATAAAAATTTCACCTTAAAACTCATCTATTAAAGCTACGAAAACAGTTCTATTATAGAGACTATTTCAGATACATTTTAAATCTGTCAGCAATTCATGCAACACTTCCTAGGCCTTGTAATATAGTTAAATACAGTACCTATCGATCAAATTTACTCTTTGATAGAATCCTTATTTAAAGTCCATTTACAGTTCCATACGTTGCTTATTTGCGTCATAAAATACATTCTAACACTCAAGTAGACATCTATAGTACATCAAAATAAAATTTTCCTTGCTGTCCTTTTTCCTCTTGTTGACTTAAAACCTCAATTCTGGTGGTTAAAACAAGAAAAACCACACACAAAATGAACTTATACACTGACCAGATAGTTATATATAAATTAGACCAGTTTTCATTTCAAGCATAAACCCAAGTTTTTAGCACCAGAAGACAGCAACTGAGCTTCTTGGTTCAAGTCTGAATCTGTATAAAACTCATTCAACTTTCAACTAGAGAATCAATTCTCCTCAAATGGGACTCTCACCGCATATGAAAGGCATATGTCTACTTATGTTCCAAGTCATAAAAGGCTATCTTTGAATTAGTTTCATACCTCAAGTTGTACTACCAATACACAGCAAAAAATAAATCAAACATAGCTGTTAGATTCTAGCTTAAAACCAATTAGTGTTAAGTGAAGTTACCCAACAAATATATGAATCGCACCCCGGAAATTGAGGCAAGCGATGTGGGGCTTTGACACCCTCCCTCCACAGATTGCCTGTTAGAACAGGCGACGGACACATTCTTACTTCACGAATGCCTAGCGGAATAAGCGACACGAATGGGCTCTTAACTCTGATACCATGTTAGATTCCAGCTTAAAACCAATTGGCGTTAAGTGAAGTTGCCCAACAGATATATAAACTACACTCCGGAGATTGAGGCAGACGATGTGAGGCTTTAACAATAGCAATTCACGTTTGATACATCAAGCTATAATACCAATACGTAGCAGAATATAGATCAAAACAAAGCAAATAATGGTGCGAAGTTACAGCAATTCTTAAGAGCAATTATACAGTAACAGTACTAACAAAGTCGTAAGTATCTACCTTGAAGAACTAGTGCAGAAGGTTAGCTGAGCATTTAGCCCTTTGACAGTAACTAATCCTTTGGTTCTCCTACAGGTTTTAACCAGTACTAAGAGTCCATTTTAAACGCCAACAGCCTCCTTTCCTTCACCACTAAGACAGCACCACAAAACCGTTCAGTGATTGAGCTAGAGTGGTAGTTCCTCTCCTAAGCTTCATTTTTCCCTTCTATGTTAAGGCCAAAAAGTGATGTTACCTTGGACATGCAAGCTCCGTCCTTCACTCTCTCTCTCAGTTTGCCTAAGTTCTTCCTCTCACTAGAAATTTCAAAAGAAAGAAAGAAAGATGATGAGATCCTTCACAATCTAACTCATTCTCTTGCCTCACTCTAAGCAACATTTTCCTCCTCACCATAGGACCAAATTCTTGCTCTAAGGTGGACATGCACCAAACTCTCTCTCTCGGCTATGGTGATGGCTTATGATTTTCTCTCAATGGCAGAGGAAGAAGGTAAAGGAAAATGATAAGGAATTCTAAGGATGCCTAGTGGAGAATGTCATATAAGTGGTGGAGAAAGTCTTACTTAGTGGTGGCTTTTAGTTAGTGGAGGGAAGTGGAGACTTTTCTATCCCTTTCTACTACAAGGTTACTCCTTTATTCATAATCTCCACCTAAATATTCCCTAAACTCCTCCTTATTAGTTCTAAATTAATTATGAGTCTAGACCATTTTGTGGCGACTTAAAGAATTAAGATATTAATTTGAGTGGGAGAGTCCACATCATGATTTCACTATCACTACCCATAATTCTTTCGCTAACCTCTAATTTACTATATAAATTATCTTTCTTTTTAATTTTTCCCTTTTTAATTTAATTTCTCATTATCTTATATTATCTTATTCTACTAATTTTTTATAGATTAATTTTCTAATCAATCTCCTTACTAGTTCTCCTAATAATCTTTCTTCTTTCAAAACTTCAAATTAAATCATCAAATATTACTTAATTTATCCTCAAATACCCTTCTTAGGTATTATTAATTAAATAGGATTCCCTTTATAAACTCCAAAGTCTAAACTCACATGGAATGCAGATACAAGAATATACGTATAAGTTAAACTATAGAAACATAACCCATCAATAAAATTTACTCATACTTATATAATATTATAGGCATAGTTATTGGAATGTTACGCAAGCAAAACTTTAAGTTTGGGGGTAATTGTTGTATTGAGAAAATACATAAATTTAAGTTTTGTTTTGATAGAGATTTGGTCCCAATTATGATTAATTTTGTGACTTTGGATTTTGATTTGTTTAATATTTCCTTCCAGTACACTCTCTGGTTCTTTTTGAAGTGTCCAGGTATCTAGATGATGTTTTGAGTTAATTCTTTGGAAGATTGGATGATTTAAATGCTTGGAGTCAAGATCAAATTGTTTTATGCCATGTTTCATGACCTTTGCTGAGTATTTTGGACATATCTTGAGCTACGGACGGTGAAATCACATAATTTCAAAGCCTATGGTTAGCTAAGATGAAAAGTCACAACTTTCATGTTCAACATAAAGTTTAATTCTGATTCTAAAGGAGTACACAGCCTGGCCATGTCAGAGAGCTTTACACGGCCTAACCATGTAATGGTCTGCGTGGTGTGTAAAATCCTAAAATTTTCTAGAGAGGCACACAGCCTCATTACATGGCTGTGTTCGCAGTTGGATTGCAAGATAAGTTGAGACAAAGAGAAACATGGCCTAGCCATGTTAGCAGCCTAATTACATGGCTTGGCCATGTCAATAGTATACATGTGTTAATTCATTCAAACAAGTCATATAACTCTAATTTCGAGCAAAATTTAGGGTTTCCAAACTTCAAAAGGACTCTAATTTGAAAGGGAAACAACTTAGATACAAGAGATAATCATTTTTTAGGATCAAAGGTACTTTTTGAAGGTGAGAAGCCGTCAAGCATCCAAAGAAGGGAGGTTGTTGAAGATTGAAGACCTTTCTTCTACTATATTCTTTTATTTTGTTTTGTTTTGTTTGTGATGGTGAAACTCCTTGGATATTTGTCTTTGATTTTATTTTCAATTATGAACTAAACTTTTCATCCTATGATTGCAATTGAACCAATATGTAGTTTAAAATTTTCTTTATTTCCTTCTTTCTTATTTCAATGAAATTTGAGTTGTTTATTTCATCTTGATCTTAGATTGATTAGGTAAATCTAAATTGAATATGGAAAATAGAATTTAGGTTTAAGCCACAGATGAAATAATATATATTCAAGGCATTTGGGCATTGAATAAATTGATTCATTTGTAAGATAAGATATACTAGCAAACCATATGTAACTATGATTAGAGCTTGTTGTTAACGCAATCATGTTATTTTTGTTCTCATAAGAATATAGGGATAAAATAAGAGGGATAGTTTTATATGACCATCATGTAGATAAAAAACTTAGATTCTAGGTTAATAATTCATGATCATTGAATAAGTTAATAAGGAATTAAGGGATTTCAAGTGAAATATTTGCAGAAAATTATAATCCTAGGCTTATTAACACTAATTCCTTAGTTTTGATTGCACTTCTTTTATTTTCTTGTATTTAATTTTCTTGTCATTTATTTAGTTATTCGGGTTGTTTGAATAAGATTAGGTTCTGAAAATTTTAGTACTTAGCAATAACATATACAATTCTTTGTGGGAACAATGTCTTATTCATCACTTTATTACTTGTTGTTATACGTGCATATGTGTGGTTAAATTTGACAATAGAAACTTACGATGGACATTCAAAATCATTTTTAATGCTACAAAATCAAATATTCTCATTTCTCAATTCTCTTAATGGGGTCAAATCATTTTAAGAAACTCATAACTAAAATTTTCCACTCAACTTTTCATAGGTAACAACTCCAAGTAACTTATATACTCAATAGACACAGCTTAAGAACATAAACATTGCCATTGTTAAAATGGAAATTTAAAATATAAAGTTTTACTTAACTTTCAACACAAGATTAATCTCCAAGTACTTTCATACTTTCACAACATTCTCAATATAATTTTAAAAAAATATATTATTTTCTCTAATGATAAAATTTAACACTTTCAAAAAGAAATAATGACATAACAAGTACTATCAATAAGTCATCAAAATTTAAATCTCAAATAGTAATCGAAACTTGACTTAGTGTACTACTAGAGAAAATAAATAATGGCGATATATATAAAATATTTAAAATGCACTACAATGTAAATTATCCATTGACAGACTAAGAGCTTAGCCACAAATCTATCCAAAAGAGTCCTAACGGCTCAAACGGGTGCAAATAAGGTGGTGCTCGAATTATCTAGCACCAATTACAATTTTTCAACAATTTAAAATAGATTAAACAATAACCAACACAATGTCAGAACCATTTCTAAAAACTTTTCACTTCCTCCACTTAAAACCATAACTTCAAAACTTAGGATCGCCTACTAGATTTCAAATTTCAAGTTGTGAAGGCTTTAGAAAATTTTTTCTAAACATGAATAAATAATGGAAAAAAAGTATAGATAAAATCTTTAAATTATAAAGTTTAGGGCTTTCAACAACCAACAATATCTTGTAGATAAAACCAAGATTGAGCTTACTCAACAAAAATCTAGAAAAACCTAGCTTATAGTCTCTTACATTTCTCCTCTAAAACCCACAAATACTATCACACGGAGATGAAATCAACTCAGACTTAGCAATTCAGCAACCAATAGCTTAATTCAAAAGTAGTTGTTAATTCAATAATTAGTTAGCAATTAGTTAGATTCTATTATAGCCGTGTTACTTTAGCTTCCTGTATATAAACTATTCACCACTTCATGAATGATCAAGTTCAGTAGTTTTCCCTCCCTCTAAAATCTTCATTATGGTATCATAAAGCATTTTCTTTTGTTAAACGTCTCTTCTTCTTTCATCAAGCTTTCAAACACTCATCAATGGCTGCCAATCAAATTCCAAACCACTTACAGAGTCCTTCAAATCCATTTTTCTTACATCCAAATGAAAATCTCGTCCTACTCCTTGTATCTCCCGCCCTAACCAGTTCCAATTACCATCCATGGCCTTGAGCAATGACAATGGCTCTATAATCCAAGAACAAACTTGGATTTATGGATGGATCAATCGAAATGCCACTGGTAACTGATCCTCTGTTTTTGCCATGGGAACATTGCAACAATATGGTGCTCTCATGGCTGAGTCATTTAGTTTCACTATTCATAGCTCAGAGTATCTTGTGGTTTGACAAAGCCTCCAATTTCTGGCTAGATCTCAAAACTCATTTCTCTTAATGCAATATGGTTCGTATCTCATCTCTCCCAGAAGAAATCTATGCATTTAAACAAGGCAATCTTCATGTTATTGATTACTTTCCTCAACTCAAAATTCTTTGCGATGAATTAGTCACATTTAGGCCCATTCCTGCTTGCACATGTGCTCTTCTCTGTGTCTATAATGCTCTTCCAATTGTCATTACCTTCGGTAAATAGAGTCTTTTCACTTGTTATTCAGCAAGAGAGACAATTAGCCTTACCTACATTTTTTGATATTCAGATCTTGTCTAACACTACTGATTCTAATGGAAAATTTGTTAACAAGTTTACAAAGACAAGGCAGGCTGGTACTAGTTCGTATGGCACAGGCCATCCAATGCCAAATTATGCACTTATTGTGGTAAACCAAACCACACAGTTGACACATGTTACAGGAACCATGGCTTTCCGCCTGAATTTAAGTTCCGCAACTCTAAATCCGCAGCAAATCAAGTTTAAGTGGACACTCCTTCTAGTCCTACCGGATTGGTGCCACAGCAAGAGATTAATGATCCTCCAATCTACACTCTCACTCAAGAGCAATACAACAGTCTTCTGGCATTACTGCCACAAGCAACTTCCCATGCCACAAATCATATCAACACCATTCCATCCACTTCTTCAAAACCAAGTACACCACACATACTTTCAGTCAAAACCTCTAAATTCCATTAGCTTCTTGATTCTAGTGCAACAGATCACATCTGTCCCACCATTTCCTTGTTTAGTACGTATAAGCAAATTACTCCATTCACACTCACATTAGTAAATAATAACCAAGTTATTGCTAACTATTCAGGAACAATATTATTCTCATATTCATTTAATCATATTGATGTTCTTTTTATTCCTCATTTCTCTTATAACTTGATTTCCATTACCAAACTCACACTTTCACTTGCCTGCCAACTAATATTTCAATCTACTAGATGTTTGATTCAGGACTTGAAATCCTTGAAGATGATTAGACAAGTTAAAGTCCAAGATAGGTTATATGTGATAGTATATCCCTCAAGATCAAGTGTTCAACACCCTACTGATACACCAATCCCATCAACTGTAGCTTGTATAAATTCCACATCTGTAGAAAATCACCCTTCCTTCAATATATGGCATTTTCGATTAGGTCATCCTTCATATGACAGATTACATGTAATAAGTCAAAAACATCCTTCTGTTCAATTTAAAAATGAAATTGTCTGTGATATATGTCATTTTGCAAAACAACATAAGCTGCCATTTCCTCTTGGTACTTCTCATACCAATGCTGCTATTGAGTTTATTCATATGGATATTTGGGGCCCTTTCTCAACTATTTCAATTAACGGACATTGTTATTTTTTAAACTATAGTAGATGATTTTACAAGATATACTTGGGTTGTTTTAATCAAGTAAAAATCAGAAGCTAAATCTTCATTAAATACCCATTCTACCCTCGCAAGACAACAAGCCTTGGATGATCTCATGGCTAACTAGTACCAAATAAGCAAGAACAAGGGTGTAAGAACTTACCTTTATAGGGATGGCTGGAGGAGGAGAGTTGCTGCATCATAAAACTTCCTGCTCCTACGCATGCTTCTCCACCCAAAACTCAAGTGCTGATTTGTTTTATTTTGATTCCTTTCTTTTTTTTTTTTAAACTACGTTCGGTGGGACCCAATAAGGTAAAAAAATAAATAAAGGCATGGTATTACACTATTCTACATGCTGCAGCCAATATTGTTAAAATCGGATCGAATGTTGAACTGACAAGACTTTCAATTCAGGTTTAACCGATTAGATTGGACGGTCGAACTGGATGATGTAATAATTAATTTACACACACATATACACACTGCTTATTCTAGAGAGGTTTTTTAGTAGGATTAGAATTAATATTTGATAAGGATAAGTTTTTTATAAGAATTAGATCTTAATAAGGATTGATATTGATGGAGACTTTTTAGAAGTTAAAGCGTATTATATATAAGCTAGCCTTTTTGGTCTACAATATCTATATAGTACACTTGCCCTAACTTGATATTTGGCAAGCTGTGTCGTAGATGTGTCCAGTGTTGAGATGTATAAGTCATGATTTTCAATTGTTAGATTTTACTCTTGTGATGCAAAGATATTAGTCATATTGACACGACTACGTGCAGTAAATAGGCTGACTTATTGGGTTTAAAATATCCTTACATTATAGGGTATGAACAACTACTACGAGGTTTAATCGAACATAATGTAAGTGAAACCGTTTTGCAATTAGTTCTAATGGCTTGTTCATATTAACATTTTGCTAATTCACTATTGATATTTTAGGATCATTGCTAGCACACTTTGAGGAATCAATCCACACACTGGGGACTAATAATGGAGGAAACAATTATTTATAGTGAATGGTCACTACATGCATGAACTTTACATCATGACTTAAATAATAAATTAATTATAGAAAAATGCGTTGAAACATCCTCAACAACTTTGAGATGGAAATGCAATAAGGCCATAGTGTGTGTATGTGTATATGAGAATATATTAAGTGAGAGTATTTTTTATCATAAGGTAAGAGGAGTAAATCTTAACTATTAAACTATATATAGATGGTTATAATTAAATTTTACCTAAAAGTCACATGACCATTTAAAAATGTTATATAGCTTTATATTTTAATTTTGACCATTCATGCAATATTTATATTATTGAGTTAATTAACGAAGACATTTTTAAAAAATCTCAATGTAAGAGTGGAAAAATACGTGCAGAAAACAATGTGCTATTAGTTTATTACGAAGCAGGAACATAGATTGCAAACTATAAGTACTGCTTAATCATATCAATACATTATAGTTCTTTTATGATTGGAAAGGCATTCAGCAGGTTCTAAACACACACACATATATTCTTAAGCCAACTCTGTCTCCATATGCATATTTCTTGATTTGAAATCCTTCTTAATCTATCTTTTACATGTTAACTTTTGTTTTGGTAAAGCTTGTGATCTGTTGGTAGTTATAGCCAATGGCATCATTAGTGGGAAGTGGAACATTACCTGAAAATTGTTCATTCTTGTGTAAGTAGTTTTAAACACGTTCTTGTAAAGAGATCAAGTAAATGTTAACAAATTGTAAATATATTCTATTTTGTTATACTCTAATTCAATTTAATAGTAACAAAAGAATACAACTACTTTTATTTTGTTACAGAGAATACAATTGATTTTACTTTACAGTTTTTAATATCAAACCAAAAGTTGCACCGGAGAAACAAATAAATCTTGCTATAACGTAAATATGTGGCCAAACTACAAGAAAGATGAAAACATGAAGAAGCAATGGAGTGGTTGAAATGGTGGAAGGGAACTAATAAAGAATGTGCACTTTTCATGTACAAATTAAGGATTTGAATACCAATTCAAATAGGAGGAGAGAGGATACGTATGATAAAAAATCAAAGAGAAGGATAATTAATTAATAGAGATATTAGTAAGTGGAGGAAAAATAGGAAGAACAGAGATCGAAAATATCTCCAACATTTTGCTCTTTAAAATGAAATAATAGGATATTTTGTCCCAAAGAAACTGTGAAGGATGCTTAACCTTCACCTAAAGCAGAGAAGATTAACATTCCTCATATATATACACATACATATATATATATATATATATATATGGATTTAATTTAAATTCATTGTCATTGTTAAGTTTTTCACTATCACTTAATCATATATTGTCATATCATTAAAAATATTTAACTTTTTTAATAGTTGTTATCATTGTCAAACACATTTAATAATTTTATAACACATGATTGGATAACAATAAAACTTTACACTAACAGTTGATTAAAATTATATACATACATACATACACATATCATTTATTAGATTAATGTCCATTTTTACAGTTTTATACTCATGACACTCCATTAACATGATAAACCTTGTCATTTAGTTAAATAGCTGGGATTTTTTTTTTCTTCTTTGGTATCTCAAACCAAGGATGGAAAAATGTGCAGAAAACAACGGGCTATTAGTTCATTACCAAACAAAAACATAGATTACAAACTACAAGTACGCCTTAATCATATCAATACATTATAGTCTTTCATAACTGGAAAAGCATACAAGTCCAAAACACACACACATATATCCTTAAGCAAAGAACATCTCCTGATGGATATTTCTTGATTTGAAATCCTTCTTAATCGTGCTTTTACACGTTAACTTTTTCCTTGGTAAAACTTAAGATCTGCTGATAGTTATGGCCAATGGCACCATTGCTACCATTGCTATTACCACAAAGTTGAACATTCCTTTATAAGCAATAGTTTTAAACACCATTGGTAAAGAAATCAAGTAAATATTGACAATTAAAAGGATAATAACTACTATTTTCTTTAAAAAAATTTAAATAATATATTCCTTTTTGTTATACTCAAATTTGATTTAATAGTCAAAAAACATAAGAATATATACAACTGCTTCCTTTTTTTTAGTTACGAAGACTACAACTGCTTCTACTTCAATGTTTCTAACATTAAACCAAAAGTTGCTCTGATGAAATAAATAAATCTTACTACAACGAAAATGTGGCCAAACCATAAGAAAGATGGGACCAATAGAATTAATGATTAAATTGATGGAAGGGAACTGATAAAGACTATGCATTTTTGTATATACAAAATAAGGATTTAAATCCCGATTCGATAAGTAAACCTTTTTGGTTGTCATTTTACTAAGGAGATTTCTTTCGTGCTCATGGTCCAGTTGATTAGTCTCTTATAAAATTCTAAACATATCACTGACGCCGTAGTTGTTAATTTTGGAATAACATATAAAAAAATGATAATAGCAAGTAAATAGAATTATGGTTGAAAGAGAAAATATTACCTCTGGGAGCAACCGTTGCAAAAACCAGCAAACTATAAAAAAAAAATAAAAAAAGGTGAAGAACCAAACCAAAGTCTTAGCATCAGCCATCTCTTGTACTGAAAATGGAAATGGAGGATGAGTTACCTCTTATATGTCTAATACATTTAAAATGTCACTTCCTCAAAGGTCATTACTATGCTAGCTAGAAGGTCATTCATGATCCAGTCTAGATCGATCCTCCAAATGGTGGTCATTCGCAATTGTACCAAAATTCTTTGTGGCTCACTAAAGGATTTCAGGTAAGATAGAATAAATAATTCAAGCCAACCCACTTGAAATTAAATAGTAGATGACAAATATGAAGAAAATATAGTAGGCGAAAAGTAAAAAGTTGATTAGTTGATGCACAAATATTTAATTTTATGTTATAGGAAGTTCTCGAAATCTCTGTAAATAACACTATTGTTAGGTCTTAAGTCTTTGTGTCATTATTAAGTTCTGTACAAGTTTTTTGAATCCAGCAAATTTTGTGAAATTAGTTATTCCTCTTCAATATTCCTCCTTCATTAATTCTTATTTAATTTAACTTCCTCCTCAACACTACCATACTAACATCAAAGTCATAATTGTATGATGCAAATTGGAGGTTGACCGGGTCAAAAGGTTAGGTCATTGAGTCAGCAATTCTACCAATGATCTGGTGGTTGAACAAGAAAACTTGGAGAAATAAAAAAATGTTATATGAAAAAGTACCACATATTTAAAATAAATTATTTATAATTATACATAGTTAGATTATATATATATATATATATATATATATATATATATATATGATGATAATAGAACTAAATATTATAAATAGTAAACACACATTTTAAAATATATAAATAAATACAATACTTTTTTAATAAAGAAGAGTTAATATTTTTCCTAAATAAAAATAATAATTTATTTAATTTGATTTGTAAGAAATAAAAATTTAAACTAATTAATTAAATTCTTTTTGGCATATTCAACCATTAAATAAAATAAATCTTTGCTTTTTTTTTTACTTACATAACGTAATTGTCCTTTATAACACAAGAAAAATAGGGGAAAAAAAACATAGCTTATCCAAGCTTTGAGTTGCTTGTTTCACTTTAAAACTTAAACGAGTGTTAGCGTTGTGTTCAAGCTAACTCATTGCATTAGTTAGTGTTAGAGTGGGTTAATCTTGCTCAATATGATGGCAAGTGATTTGGTTGTAGGAAGCAACAATCCTCATGGTAAATATTAGAGGACTGAATCCTCATAATTTTGCAGTGCAAGATGATGGGGTGGCGTTGAAGGCTTTGGAGCAACGAATGGATTTCAAATTTCAATGTTTGGAATGATGCTTTCAAGAAATTGCATATCAATTTGATGCTCTAGCCATGGATTCTAACAAAATCTAGAATGATGATAGGTCATATACCAGAGATGATGCCACTCACAGGTAACCTATCTCCAGACCTGTTCCTACATATGAATGTATCGAGTGCTATGATAGATACATTGTGATTTTCGATTGTAATATATTTCACTCTTGTGATGCTGAGACATTAGTCATATTGATACAACTATGTGTACGAAATAGGCTAGCTTTGTTGCGTCTAAAATATCTATACGTTATAGTTATAGACAACTGTGATAAGGTTCAATCAAATATAAATCAAGTAAAATTATTCTACAACAAGTTCTAATGATCTATTAAAATTTTACTAATTCACTATTAATATTTTAGGATCATTACTTTTTTTTTCTTTACTCGGGATATTCCTACAAGCATTGCTTGAGACTAATTCCTCAGGCATGGTCACAAATGATTTTTAACGTGGAAGCCCTCCTAATAAGTGCATACTCCGAGGTTCAAACTTTGGTCCTCTTCCTAGAAGCGTGATTTACTTACCACCATGCTCAATCCTTGTTGATTTTTAGGATCATTGCCAACACACTTCGAGGAATCGACACATTGGGAACTAAGAGGTGGAAACAACTATTGATAGTGAATGGTCACTGCATCCATAAACTTTACATCGTGACGTTCAATAACAAATTGATTATAGAAAAATGTGTTGAAACATCCTCAACAATTATAATATGGAAATGCAATATGGTTAGTATTTAGTAATTTATATTTTACAGATAGAAATACAATTTGTTGTAATATTAGATTAATGCCTAGTTGCTACTTTCACATTTTTATATTCACGATACTCCATTAAGATCTAACTCTTGTTATTGAGTTAATATGGAAATGCATATGGATAGTATTTAGTAAATTATATTTTACAGATAGAAATACAATTTGTTGTAATATTAGATTAATGTCTAGTTGTCTACTTTCACATTTTTACATTCATGATACTCCATTAAGATCTAACTCTTGTTATTGAGTTAATTAGTTGGGATTTTCTTCTTTAATATCTCAATCTAAGGATGAAAGAATACGTGCAGAAAATAATGGGCTATTAGTTCATTACGACACAGAAACATAGTTTACAAACTACAAGACAACTTAATCATTGCATTATAGTTCTTTTATAATTGGAAAAGCATTCAGTAAGTTCAAAAGACACCCACATATATCTTTATGCAAACTAAATCTCCTGATGCATATTTCTTGATTTGAAATCGTTCTTTAATATATAATACTCATAAACTACTATTAATTAATAAATGAGTTAATATTTATATTAAAATATCAGAAATTAGGGCATCTAATAAGATTTTACAAAATCCTACAAGGTAAAGTTATTAAAAAAAGATTTATATATTTTATAACTACATCATATTATTAACCCTATCTATCTAAGGTGATACTTGGTGCTCTTGCAAAGCTCGTACTAATCCAACACCTAGAATTTTCATCCAGTTCTACAATAAACTTTATTAGAAGCACCTTTGCTTATTTACTTTGAAAACATTGCAATAAAGGATAAGAAATAAATTTTCAGTAAGTAATAAGAACAGTTTAATTTCAAAACAAGTAATGTTTCTAATTATATAAATACAGAAAATATCTTCTCCTTAAATCATCATTCATAATCTAATAAAACTGTCAAACTTTCATGTATATAAAAGTTACATTAAATAACACTTGTAATAAATAAACTACTTTCTTGATTGTTAAGTTGTTAAGTTTTTCAACCTCTTGCATGTTTCGAAATAACCGAAATCTCTCTATCTGGCTTGGGCGTCCTATCGCCTATCTTTTAACTGGAACCGTGTTCCTAGGAACTATGCATGTGAGATCACCTTCCCATTAAAGGATCACTTCTCCCGATATCACTTTCCCTTTTAAAGGATCATTTCCTTATAAATTATCTTTAGTCTGAGATCACCTTCCCTTTTGAAGGATCATTTCCCTAAAAATTCACCTCTCTTTCAAGGATCATTACTTGTATAATTTTCATAAAGAATTTATTTATCTCAATCTTAAGCGTGAGATCACTTTCTCTTTTAAAGAGTCATTTCCCTTAAAGTTTACCTTTATATCAAGGATCATTACTTCTATAAATATAACTATTTCATGAACATTTCATTATCATAAAACTCTATTCTTCCATGATCTTTCTTCAAAATTCTTTTCAAAAGAAATCATATTCTCAAGTTTAACTTTTTAATAACCAAGAATATAACTGGTTAAGAATCATGAAAGAATAACAAGTAAAACATGTACATTATAGCATGAACAGGATTTTATCGAAAAAGAAGAGATAGAAGAAGTGTTTTTACTCCATACCTAAGTTGAGTTTGATAGAGATCTCCTTTCTTTCTACACATGCACTCCCTCTACACGGCCACTTTCTTGCTTTCTCTCTCACACTTGCACAATATCACTTATAAGTGTTTTTGCTTTTCCTTTGTCTTGTGTGTACATGGAATAGAACCAAGGTTGGCTATTTATAGTTGTGAGTTGCTTGAGTAAGGATAGAAAACTTTCTTTCTTGGCCAATAAAGAGCTAGACATGTGGCCTCCTTCATAATTGCCTTCTAATTATGTTTTTGCTTTTACTTTGGACCAATAAAAGTAACCATGTTACTTCTTTATCCGTAATGTCATGATAGCTTTATGGGACGTGAGCTTGGCTTGGAGAAAGGGGGAAGGATTCTTCTTGGTCAATTAGACCATGTGGTCTTCCTAATTAAGAGTAGCTTTTATGTTAACCAACAGAATTTAGCCTAGTGGCTTGTTTATCCAAAATGAAATGATTACTTAGTTACTTTAAGTAACTAAGTTGATTTAGTTTAGTTACTCTAATTAAGTCTTAGTTGTAACTTAGGGGTAGATTTGATTACTTCTTAACTATTTCCTTGATTTCTAACTAGATTCTTTATTTCTTGGTTTGTCAAGCCATCATTACCTCTAATTGATGTAAGATAAGATCTTGACTAAGTTAACTTGAAAGACCTTCTTACCTCTCTTTATCCTTACACGTGAGCTTCCTTGTTGTTTCCAAGAGTGTCTTATTCTCTTATGTTTACACAAGCTTCTCTCTTGTTCTTCACGTGATCCAATCTTTTCAAGAATGAAAATTTGGCTTCTCATAAATGCATGGAAGATTATTCTAGGAATATCCTAGTCTTATTTAAACAAGCTTCCTAACTCCTTTCTTGAATGGTTCACGTGGGGTTACATAAGTGATTTAGTTTAGTCTTTTTGTATATTAATGCTTTAGCTTTTATCTCTCGGTTCACATACAACTTGTCTTCCAAGTGAATTTCCCTCTACATTTTCTTTTATTTCTTAAAACCTTAGTCATCTAAGTAAGTTCTAGGAAGTCTACATAAATTTTATTTTAAGAATATTCTTATTCACTTGAGTAAGTAACTTAGCCATTTTACCTTGAAGCTTCACGTGGACTTATCTTAGAAGTAGGGTTTTGTCATTTGAAGTCTTAGAGTGATCCTAGTCTTGATTATTTTACTTAACTTGTCTAAGTTGTCTACCTTAAACATGTACTTCTTGGTCTATTTAGGGTCTTCTATTTGTTTTTCTTCATAAAGCTTAGACTAAACCTAACCATTTTCTAGAAAGACTTGGTGATCAAGTATTGGATCTCTCACGTGGGATCATCTAGGAAGGTTCCTTTTGTCTGCTTTTGAAGTCTTGGTTTAACAACCTAACTTAGTTTCCTTTCATGAATCTTACGTGAGTTATTTCTTAACTTAGATAAATCTTTATCTTTCCTTTTTTTAAAGTCTTGGTCTAATAAGTCTTTTTGTTTTGTCTTATTTCACTAACATATTTAGCTTGTTTAACAAATTTAGTCTTTTTCTTACTTTTTACTATCCAATAGGATGAAGGCATATTTCCTTTTACCTTGACTTCATCGTTACTTAATTAATCAAAAAGTAACTTAGTTTAATTTATTTAGTTACTCTAACTAAATTAGGACTTATGAGTAATTCTTAGATTTGTTTTAGAAACTCATTATTAATTTTGACCTAAAACATTGACTAGTTATTTTAACTTAAATTGAGAAATGAGAAAAGAATTAAATTAGCATCTATTTTAATGTATAAAAAATCTTAATATTAAAAGAATCTAATTTAATTAAAATCTAATTGAGTGTGAAAAGAGTGTATTTTAATTTTATCTAATTATTAAATTTCTTTTATTGTTCTAAACTCTATACTTGTACATAATACTGCTCTTAAATTATGAAATTACTAATAGTTTAATTAAGAAAGAAAAAATGTTATACATTTCACCTCATCGGTATCAAATATAGACCAAAACTTAAATGATAACACAAATTGGCACATACTTTCAAGCCAACTACAAATCAAAATCTCAAGCATGCTTTTAAGTATGAGAATTACAATTCGATTATTAAGAATCATATTTTATAAAAAGAGACATATCATTATCACTCTTTATCTTAGGATATTAAACTTATATGATGATTTAAATAAGTTAAATCTTACAAAAAAAAATACTTATTATTTACACCAAAAGAAAATCTCAAGCACGCGTCCAGATTATAACCACAAAATGAATGACAAAACCGAAGCCCAAAAATGAACACAATCAAAAGAGCCGATGTGTACAGAGTCTAAATGGTACCAACTTCATACAAAACCGAGGCCTTAATTACTCAAGGAAGAAATGCAAGAGCGAGGAAGGGTGTTGAGCTATCTACTGGAACAGAACAAACATCGAAACTCAACCCAGGAAATAGCTACCAAACATCCAAGATATCCATATTCCCACTACATGTTAAGCATTTATAAAAGCAGAATAGGATAAATTTTAAATCGAAGTTCAGTCACATTAAAAGAATTTGCTGATGTACCAAACCAGAAGTGAATCTAAGCATTTCAACACAGTAGAAAATAGATTCTGACTCAAAATGTTTATCAAATGGATGTGGAACGGAAAGTCACCACAAAACCAACAACAAAGTTTACAAACCAGGTTTAATGGGGATTTTTCAAGTATGAGAAACAATAAATTAACAATAACGGATAGTTTCTCTGCGCTAGCTAAAGCAGAGTGAAAATCCAAACCACCCATCCCCTGCGCGTGCGCGAGCAACCTCTCTCTGGGACCATGGGACTCCGCTGCAGGTGCGATAGTGGTTGGAGTGGTGGATGGAGATGCTGCTTTGGGTTGGGCGCATCCTTGGTGCGTTGGGTGCCTTGGTTCGGTGTGGGTGTTCATTTGTGGTTCATTAACAGGGCGGGGTGTGACTGTGATGGCTTGGTCTGGTGTCAGTGAGGGTGAGGATCCTGGGGGAGCAGAACCACCTGCTGGCTAATGGGAAAAATCCCCTCTTCGAAATAGGGTGGCTTTTGACCAAAAACAAAAACAAACAAAGTGGCTTCACAGCCAGAGAAAAAAAGAGAAAACGCAAGTGTGGCTTGCGTTTTGATCTCTGAAACCTCTTGGGTCGTGGATCTAAATCCTAGGTCAATGAAAATGAGTTTTGGGTTATTAGTTAAAATGGGTTACTGAATTTTTTTTGACTTGAAATGGGTTACTGAGTTTTGATTTTGGGCTAATGGGTCAGAAAAATGGGCCATTTGGGTTTGAATAGTGTGCTTCACATGTAGACCTAAGTTAGAATAAAAATGAGACTAAGTGACTCAAGTTTGAGCATGAGATTTAATTTTTGTTTTGTCCTTTTTTTCGTTTTATCCTTTTAATTAATTTTTTTTGTTCTTTCTTTTCTTCTTCTTCTTTTTATTTTATTTTATTTTGATATTTTCATTTTTATAATATTTGCTTCTTTTTTGTCATAAAAATTCAATTGTTAATAAATTAACTTAAAATGGCTTCAAATTTGAGTTTTGTGGTTAGCTTATTTCCTTTTCATGCTTTTTATTATTTTTGCAAATTTTTATATTAGTAAAGAAAAAATAAGGTGTTTACATACTTCATAGACCTTAAATATTTATTATGAAAACTAGCAGTCAATACATTAATATTTAACAACTCATGCAAAGCATTAGTATGGTGGAAAAAAAATTGGGGACCAACTCCCTCAACTAATAAACGGTTGACAGCTTATCAAAGTATTAGTATCTAAAGAAAAACATGGATAAAAATTAATCCCAACATTTCCTTTTTTATTTTTATTTTTATTTTTTCATATAGAAGCGGTTCAAAATTTAGTATAAGACAGGTGAGGATACACTAAAATATCGACAAAATGGTTTGGTTGATCCCAAAGTCAAGTAACCCTTTAAATATTTAGTGCCATTACAGTTACAAGTCTTCCTAAGATTTCCTAATGTTTTAATCATTAACAACTGTTTTAATATCACAACAATAGTCTTAAGCTGGGAGGAGGCTTTGTTGGATGTAAGGTTATTTTTAGTGAGCATATATTTACTTGAGTAAAAATATATACACATAAGTATCATGGATGTGAGCAAACATCGCTGGTCACAGTTCCAAATCTACCCATGATGAACAATGCTGATATTTCTTTGAAAAACGAAGATGAGGACAAGACTAAGGAAAGCGTTAGAGTGAAAAATGCATATCTCCCTACAGGAACAACCCAAACCATTGCAAGAGCTGAGGACATATAGCCCTACGGGGATTAAAGAGTTACGTTTGACACTTGATGTCGTTGTTCCAAAAGACTTCTAAACTCCAGAATTACGAAGTTCGACGGCAGCATGAACCCGTTTAACATCTTAAGATGTTATAATGCAAAAATGGGAAAGTGGTCTAGTGATGAGAATTTCCTTTCCAGTTTCTTTCTTGACAGCTTGGACGGCGTATCATGGGAATGGTACGTGCAATTACATCAATCGCAAATCAAATATTGGGAAGATTTGCCTTTGCCTCTTATGAACTAATACATGTTGAACCTGAATGCTGCATTAACTATATAAGAATTACGCAATAATGGTGGAGGGCGGAGGGTCTTGGCAGCCCACGACACACATGCTTGAGTTAGAAATATGCTCGTGCTTCATTCAAATTCTTGAGGGAATATGTTGGCAATTAATGCAAGAGTATATTTGGAATCACAAATTTTAAGAATTAACTTAATTTATAAATAAAATCTTTTATTTGAAAAGTTATAAAATAAGAATTGTTTTAATTTTGTAATAATTTTCAAACATGAAAATAATTTGTAAATCAAATTAAATAACTTTAATTTAAATCAAATTAAATCAATTCTATTTTTTAACAATCCGAAAAGTAGGGTAAAAGAATTGGTTGATTTGGCTGAAGTCGGGAAAAGAATCAAAAGCCAACATCTAGGAAGGAAAAAATAACTTAGTAGCTGTACAAAATAATGAGTATCCTCCCATCCTATCAATATCCACCGTCTCAGTCCTCCACATATTACCCCCACATCCTTACTAAGTCTATAACATTGCCCCCTCATTTGTATGCACCTACTAAATCCTTTCCCCTCCAACGACTCTACCTTTTAATTGTCAACATTTTCATACCTAAAATTCCTTAACTCCAATTGCATCAAGATCTAGTTTTCCACCCAATCCTAGAATAGAAATTCGCTATCAAGAGACACTTGTCCCTTCCCAAACTTCAAAATGAGTATTGTACCCAAAAAAAAAAAGAAAAAATTAAATACGAGCAAGTATGAGTTCTTAAATTCAATATGCAGCTCACAATCGTCTAATGGAATAGACAACTAAATATAAAAAAAAAAAATCAGGCACCATCCATATTTTTATTTTAGTGAAAAAATAATTAAAAAAATCCCTTTTTTTTTAAAAAAAAAGCTCGTGTTTAATCAAGATTGGGTTCAAAAATCTAATTATACACATCTAATATATTTGTCTTAAAATGATTATTATAAAACTAATTTCACATAAAGTTAATGGCTGAAGAATATTTAATTTACATCTTAAAGCAAATAAAAATAAAATAAAATTTACACAATGAAAATACTTACAAGTTTAACTTACCCGAATTGCTTATGTGTATCTAAAATGAGGAATCAAAATCCTATATTTTATCTAAAAAATTATTATCAGTTGATTTGTTGCTAATTAATTAATTAAATTAAATGGTAGATTGATTGATTAACAAAAGTGCTTTGTTAATTGATTAAAATTAATTTAATGCCTACATCAATCCTAATGGCTACATTAATCGTTAATGCTTTTAGATTTATCTTCAATATTGATAAGTCATCACAACTATATTGACTTTAATTAATAGTTTTAACTTTAGTTTTTGAAATTAACGAGTTATTATAATTCAAATAAATTAATTAATTTAAAAGTAAAACTTATTTTTAATCTCTGATAAATACTTTATCAATTTAATTCTTTAAAAATTAATTTTATCAATTGTGTCCCTTAATTTTAAAATTCCCAATATTTTAGTTCTTCCATGCAATTCACCTTAACATCGTTAACTAAAATTTGTGACTTATAACTGAGAGATTGACGTGGCATCACAACTTAGCAAAAACTATAATTTTGTTTCCCCCTCCCCCTTCCCCTTTGATCCCCTCCCCTTCTCCCCTAACCCGCACACCCTTCCTCACCATTTCTATTATGTCTTTCCTAGTTGGAGTTGCCATTTCTTCCCTTCTTCCCATGAGCTAGCATTTCTTCTTTAGTCTATTTAGGTGTATTTGTACTTGCAACTATTATCTTTGAAGATTTGAAAAATCTGAAAAATATTAAATAGTATGAAAATCAAAATACAAACCAGTAATAAACCTAGAAATACGTTATCTAGTATTTTCCCCAGTACAAACAAATCAAAATAAATTCATAAATACAAATAAATCCAAACATAATTAAGTGATCAAGGAATGAATAGAAACAACGCCGTTTTGGGGATTTTGGCTAAGTTGTGATGCCACATAGCCTCTCAACTACAAGTCACAATTTTTAGGTTAACAGATTTAAGGTGAATTGGACAGAGGGAATAAATTATTAGTGATTTTAAGATTGAATGACACAATTGACAAATTTAATTCCTAAGGAACTAAATTGACAAAGTATGCATCTATCGGGGATCAAAAATAAATTTTATACTTTTAATTTAAATATCAACTAACTGTCACAATTCAAACGACCTTGATTAAGTATTAAATTTTTAATTTTTAAATTAATGAGTTGTCACAACTCTATGACCCTAATTAATTATGAAATTTTTAGTTTTTAGATCAACAGATTAATACAATATAGATGACTTGGATTTGGCAACACCTAATTTTATCCTAAGCAAAAATTAAAATTAGAAAATATAAAAAACATTTTTATTCTTTTTGTTTAACATTTAAGGAAAATATTAAAATATGAAAATGATTGTTTTGTTAAAAAATAATAAAAGATAATAATTAGCCCAAATTGTACTTTCTCAGCCCAATTATCAATCTAAAATCAGTTGACTGAAATTTGACCCAATTATAGATCTATCAGGTGGATTAACAATTATTTTGACCTCAAACCATTACCAAACTTTGGCCCAAGCTCAAAGCACACTACTGATACATTAGCGCATTATCAGGCCATTCCATCTCTCTGCCCTTTTGATGTTCCCACTTCGGGAAGCTTCTTTTGGGCCTTTTTACTTTAGTGGCAAGCCGTGAGGGTATTGAGGGGGGACTCCATTCTTTTATAAACAGAACGGATTTAAATTTGTTATCTTAGTTTCTTATCTTTAAGTTTAAAAAATATTTAAATTTTAAAAAAAATTAATATTAATTGAAAGAAATATATTTTTTATTAAATTATTAACGTTTAATGTGCATTTGAATATACTTATTTTTAAAAAAAATTTAATTTTTTTTAAAAAAATTAATTTTTTTTAAAAAAATTAATTTTTTTTAAAAAAATTAATTTTTTTAAACAAAAAAAGTGCTTCTATATTTTTAAGTACGCCTGAATATCACTTTAAAGAAAAGTAAAAATTAAAAAAAAGTCAATCTACTTCTTTTTTTTAGAAGTTAATTTTCCTAGCTTTTAAATAAAGTGAATGAAAAAATAGATTTTAATATAATTTTTTAACAAAAATATCATTTATTTTTATTAAAAATTACATCTCATATCTTTTTTTTTTCTTTCTTATAAACTTTATTCACAAAAGCCTTCCTCGTTATGTGATTTACTATGTGATTTACTTTCTAAACAATGTAACTTTTAACCATTGTACCCTAATCCCTTGAATCAAAGCTTGACCTATATGACCATACCACTTTAAGAAAGTAAAATAGAACAAAATCCAGTCCAAATATGTTGTTAAACCTTTAGATACATAACTTGTTAGAATCTTCAAAAAAAAGAAGACAAATTAAAGTAAGGTAGATGAGAAGTTGGTTCGCATTTATGATAAGCATACAAGACTGAAAATTTCTGCGTCAGATTAGGAAGGCTATAGATATAGGCCGGTGAAAAAAGAAAATGTGCATGCAATTTATGACACTGCATGCATGAAGCTGATAAACCTCTATAAATAAATGCCTTTAGAAGCAGCAGTAGAGCCATAACAAAAAAGAGAGTCTTTGCAAGTGAGAGAAGGAGAAATAGAGAAGTGCTGGTTCAATATAATTTTTGTGTACTCTATGAGTATTTATAATGCTTTTGGGTTACTGCCTTAGTATTGCCATACTTTTATTTAATTTTTCTTGAAAGCTTATGATAGCGATTTTACTATAGCCTATATTCTGTTATTGTTATAGCAATATGACTTATGAGTTTGGAATTAAATATTCTAATTTTTAAAAGGCTATATTTTACTGCACAATTTTAGTATCTTGAGTTAAATATATTTTTTTTATGGCACCAGTATATCTTGATCATTGCATTTGTTTTTGTCCATATTTATAATTTTAATCTTTTCTATTATGATTACGTTTACGCATTATACTGCTAATATTTTGATAATATATTTGGGAATATCAAAAGCACTAGAAAGAATTCTTGGTATATTATGATATGATAAATGACCACTCTGCTATTTATGTGTGTTTGATGCCCGGACAGAAATATTTGGGACTACAGAAATGATTGGTTGATGCCCAGCTAAAAATATTTGGGACTAAACGTTTAAATACTGATGCACATGTTAAGCTGTTATTCTAATAAAGCCTGAAAATATTCCTGTAAGAAATTATTATTTAATGATAAAGGATTTTCATGACAAGGATTCTTTATAAATATGAGATTCCTTGAAAAAGGATTTTTTGAAAGAAAATATTTCTAATATACTAGAATTTGAATTCATTTTTATTGAATATTAGACAAAAGCCTTGGAATACAATTTTTATATTTAATCCTTATTATCAGTATAAAGTATACTTATATTATTGTTGGTTTGTAACATTTGAGTGTTCTTATGCTCACTGAGTTGTGAAACTCAACTATTTTTATATTTCTTTTTCAGAGCTTGATAAAGAATTTTCAACACCTCCAACTTAAAAACTGTTTACTTTTAAAGTGAGACAAATTTCTTTTATGAAGATGACATGAAGATATGAATATTTGATGTTGTAGTCATAGGATTGAGCTCATTTGTCTTGCATATTAAGCATCTATATTTTAAATAAATGATCATGAAATCAGATCTGCTTATGTGTGTAAGATATTTTGACAATATTTTATATATTTGATATAGTGAAGTTTAAGTGATTATGAATTTTATGTTAAAATACATTAAATTTAATATGTGATAAAGAGGTTTCGGGGATAGGGGTTCCTAGTCCCTGGCTGGTCATATTCTCTAAAATCGGGATGTGACAAGTTGGTATCAGAGCATGATCTAGAGGTCTATGACTACAAATAGTAGGGGATATGTATCTTGCATAGGTAGTATACCTGGGGTACTAACTTGCAAGATATTTATCTCTCTTATATCCATGTCGATCAAGTATATGCATCTCTATTATCTATTTATAAATATTTTAGATATGCTAAATTGATTATTCTTTAATAGATATTATGGCAAGTCATCTCGAGAATTCCCCTAAGAATCTTCTAGTGAACCCTTCTGATCAAGCTTCTTTAGGACCTCGTGAACCCACAATAAAAGGGCGGGATCAAGAAGATTTTGACAGAGGAATGGCTGGTAGAAGGATTGATGATGTTAGACTAAATGAACTAGTAGAAATAATGAATAATATGCAATAAGCTTTGAGGCGATTGGAGGCTAGGCAACAACAACCATAAAATCAACCTGTTCATAATCTTGAATTAGCAGATCCTGTAACAATACTACTCAGGATAGAGGAGCATTTAATGCTTCGAGAATATAGAGATATGAAAACCTCCTAGGTTTATAGGCACTGATCCTAATGAGGATCCTAGTGTTTTTCGGGAGCAGTCATACTGATTATGCATGCTGCTAGGATGCTCTTCTACCAGAGCTGTACAAATAGTAAACTATCAACTCCTTAACGTACTTATAACTGGCAGTTTTCTTACACTAAGTGCAGTAACAATAGAGAACCCCTAGCCTGACTAGAGTTCAGCAGTGCATTCTTTGATCACTTTCTTCCATAAAGTGTTAGGAGTCTACGAGCAGTGAGTTTGAACAACTAGTGCAGTCTGACAATATGTCAGTAGTAGAATATGGCGTACAGTTCATCATGGCTATCTCATTTTTCTCCTTACTTAGTTACAACCGAGCAAATGAGGTGGATCGATTCGTGAATGGTCTAAAAGGCTACCTATTCAGAACGATGACTATCACTGATGGAATGACTTATGCCCAGACTGTTAATGTAGCCATGCGAATTGAAAGGCAATTTTAATGCTCGACATGCTGATAAAAGGGAATCAGAAAAAGGGCAAAAATAGAGGGTTCTGTACCTTTATAGAACCCAAAATACTTCCTGCTGCTAGTTATAGTTTTCCGAAGAATATCGCAGGGTTAAGGACAAGATAGAAGATCAGAACAAGTCACTATGTCACAAGCAGCCTTTTCTATTCCTCCACGATATGGGGAAGCTCCTCCATATTGTACTTGTGGGAACAGGCATACCGGTATCTGTCGAAAAGAGACTGGAGCATGCTTTGGATACGGACAGATAAGGCACTTAATCAGATATTGTCCCCTCAAGTAAGGCAGACCCAGCAAAAGCTTCATACTTGCAGCCTCAGCAGTTAAACCAGCTATATTAGCTCCTATTGGAAGTCATGGTAGAAGGCCAAAACACCTCCAGGAAGAGGACAAGGTAGAGTTTATGCACTCACTCATCAGGATGCCCAGACAAGCGATGTCGTGGTTACTAGTACACTTTGAATATCTTCTCATTCTGCCAAAGTATTATTTGATCCTAGTGTTACTCATTTGTTTGTCTCACCCTATTTTGTTTCACAACTCGACAAGGCTAGTTATCTGTTAGGAACGACCTTAATTGTGATCACTCCTATGGGTGAAGAATATTCCTACTAATGAGTACCTACTAGCATTCGATATTGTGATAGAAGATAAGACTTTTAAAGTAGATCCTATTATTCTTGGGATGCTTGACTTTGACTTAATCTTAGGAATGCACTAGGTTGTCTGCACACCATGCCATTCTAAACTATCATGAAAAGACAATATCATTTGAGATACCAGGAAAACCTATCTTCATTTATCAAAGGAGATAGGAGTATGATACCAAACAACTTTGATCTTGGCATTAAATGCTGAGAAATTACTAAGAAAAGGGTGTGTAGGATTTCTGGCTTTTGTTCAAGATACTAACCAAGAATCTCTCTCTCTTGAACAAGTCCCTGTTGTCAGAGAATTTCCAGATATCTTCCCTGAAGATTTACCTGGTCTACCACCAGAGAGAGAGATTGAGTTTAGTATAGAGTTGGTAGACAATACCCGACCTATTTCTATTCCTTTATATAGGATGGCACCTACTGAATTAAAAGAATTAAAATCACAGTTACAAGATCTCTTAGATAAAGATTTCATATGCCCTAACACTTCTCCTTTTGGTGCTCCAGTACTTTTTTGTGAAGAAAAAAGATGGATCCTTGAGACTGTGCATTGATTATCGTTAATTAAATAAGGTAACTGTGAAGAATAAATACCCTCTACCTAGAATTGATAACCTGTTTTACTAATTACAAGGTGCCAAGTGTTTTTCAAAGATTGACTTATGGTTGGGATATCATCAAATAAGAATCTGAAAGGAGGATATTCCAAAAATAGCATTTCAGACTCGCTATGGTCATTATGAATTTCTAGTAATGTCTTTTGGACTTACTAATGCCCTAACAACATTCATGTATTTAATGAATAGGGTATTCAAGCCTTTCTTAGACTAATTTGTCATTATGTTTATCAATGATATTTTGGTATATTCTAAGACCACTGAAGAACACAAGAGACATCTTTGTGTTGTTTTACAAATCCTTCGAGATAATAAGTTATATACCAAGTTCTCAAAATGTGAATTTTGGCTTTCTAGTATGGCTTTCTTGGAGCATATAGTTTTCGCAGATGAAATAAGTGTTGATCCAAATAAGGTCAAATCAATTTAGAATGGCCCAAGCCTACAGCTGTTACTGAAATACATAGATTTCTTGGGTTAGCAGGCTATTATAAGAGATTTGTGAAAAACTTTTCTTGCTTAGCAACCTAGTTAACTAAACTAACCCAAAAGGGAATGAAGCTTGAAGCTTAAATGGTCTGAAGCTTGTGAGCAAAGTTTCCAAAAGCTCAAAAAGTGTTTGGTTATAGTACCAATTCTAAACTTTGCCTTCAGGATCTGAAGGATTTGTAGTGTTTTGTGAAGCATCAAGATTTGGCTTAGGATGCATTTTAATGCAAAGTGTAAAGTTATTACTTATGCATCTAGACAATTAAAGAGGCATGAGCAAAATTACCTCACCCATGATTTAGAGATGGCTGCAATGATCTTTGCTTTAAAAATTTAGAGAGACATTATCTGTTTATAGTGCAAAGTGTGAAATTTACACGGATTACAAGAGCTTGAAGTATATTTTTGATCAAAAGGATCTTGAATTTAAGGTAAAGATGTTGGATTGAACTTTTAAAAGATTATGTTTGCACCATACTCTATCATCCAGGCAAGGCAAATATGGTAACAGAATGCCCTAAGTAGAAAGTCAATGGGTAGCTTATCCCATATATCGGTAGAAAGAAGAAAACCTATCAAAAAACTAGAAGAAGTGGAGTTTTATTAGAAATTTCAAACTTAGGAGTTTTGATAGCCAACGTATAGGTGACGTCTACTCTTGTAGAAGAAATTAAGGTATCTTAAGCCTTAGATCCTTATATTAAGTTAAAAAGGGAATTATTGGAGCAAGGAAAAGGTAGAGATTTTCATGTTGACCAAGAAGGGATCATAAGATATAAAGATAGAACTATAGTGCCTGGAATGAAAGAACAAATGAGAAAATTGCTTGAGATGGCACATGAATCTTCCTATACAATATATCCTCGCTCTACTAAGATGTACCATGACTTACGAGAGACGTATTGGTGGGAAGACATGAAAAATGATATTGTTGAATTTGTGGCTAAATGCTTAGTGTGTCAACAAGTGAAGGTAGAACGCCAAAAGCCTGCTGGGACTCTGCAAAGCCTTGAGATTCCTGAATAGAAACAGGAATGAATTACTTATAGTTTTTATCACTTGGATTACCCAAAACCTCAAAAGGTTATGATTCTATATGGGTAATTATTGACAGACTAATAAAGTCTGCTCATTTTCTTCCAATCAAGACTACTTATATAGCCTAACAACATTTAGGCTATACTTGGATGAGATAGTATCATTACATGGAGTTCCAACTTCTATAGTTGCAGATCATGGATCCCAATTTACAGCCAACTTTTGGCAAGTCTTTTCAGAAGGCTTTGGCAAGTCCAGCTACACTTTAGTACTAGTTTCCGTTCACAAACTGATGGATAAACAGAGAGGACTATCCAAACTTTGGAAGACATGCTCAAAGCATGTGTACTTGACTTTTGAAGGAAGTTGGGACCAATATCTACCTCTGAATGGAATTTGTGTATAGTACCAGTTATCAGTTTAACATACAAATGGCACAATTTAAAAGCTTTGTATGGGAGGCGATGCAGATCATATATAGGATGGTTTAAGGTCGATGAGTCTAAACTCTTAGGACTCGATTTGATATAAGATTCTTTAAAAAAATTTCGGGTTATATGAGACATATTAAGGGTAGCACAAAGTCTACAAAAGGCATACGTTGATAATAGGAGAAGATCATTGGAATTTGAAAAAGACGACTACGTATTCTTACGAGTCTATCCTATTAAGGGTTTTATAAGATGCGAAAAGAAAGGTAAACTCAGCCCAAGATATATTAGTCCATTCCAAATACTAAAGCGTAGAGGGGCTGTGGCCTTACGAGTTAGTTCTTCCTCCAAGCTTGAGTAAAGTGCATCTGGTATTTTATATATCTATGCTAGGAAAGTATCTACCAGATGAAGAGTAATGTTCTTCAATCACAAGTGATAGAAGTTAATTCACACTTAAATTATGAAAGAGCAACCTATAGCTATAGTAGACCGACAAGTACGAAAGTTACGTTCTAAGAAGGTCCTCTCGGTCAAAGTATTGTGGCAGCATCATATAAACGGACAAAAAGCTACTTGAGAGCCAGAGGAAGTAATGAAGCAACAATATCCTCAACTATTTTCTATTTAGGTATGTATATATGTATACATGCATTCGAGTACACGCTTAATAATTAAAATTCGAGGACGAATTTTTTTAAGATGGGAAGAATTGTCAGAATCTTAAAAAAAAAATGAGGAGACAAATTAAAGTAAGATAGATGAGAAGTTGGTTGGCATTTATGATAAGCATGCAAGATTGAAAATTTTAGCATTCGATTAGCAAGGCTATAGATATAGGCTAGTGGAAAAAAAAAATATGCATGCAATTTATGACACTGCATGCGTGAAGCTGATAAACCTCTATAAATAGAGGCCTTTGGAAGTAGTAGCGGAGGCATAAAAAAAAGTGAGAGAATCTCTGCAAGTGAGAGAGAGAAACATAGAAGTGCTAGTTCAGTATAATCTTTGTGTATTCTGTGAGTATTTAGAATGCTTTTGGATTATTATCCTAGTATCACCCTGCTTTTATTTAATTTTTCTTAAAAGCTTATGATGACAATTTTACTATGGTCTATATTCTGTTATTGTTATACGCAATATGACTTATGAGTTTAGAATTAAATATTCTAATTTTTAAATGGCTATATTTTACTGCATAATTTTGGTATCTTGAATTAAATATTTTTTATGGCACCAGTATATCTTGAGCATTGCATTTACTTCTGTCCATATTTATAATTTTAATATTTTTCTACTAATATTTTGATAATATATTTAGAAATATCAAAGGTACTAGAAAGAACCTTTGGTATACTATGGTATAATAAATGACCACTCTACTATTAGATTTATGTGTGTCTGATACCCGAGCAAAAATATTTTGAGGTTATAGAAATGATTAGCTGATACCCGAATAGAAATATTTGGGATTAAAATGGATTAAATTTAATATGTGATAAAGAGGCTTCGGGAATAGGGGTTCTAAGTCCCTGGCCGGTCATATTCTCTAAAACTGAGATGTGACATAACTAGACATATTTTAACTACTTCACGCCTCATTTTTCATAACCCTATGATCATGGTACACTTGAAAAATTCACTCTCCTCAAACTGTCAGCCCATTTTATCATATCTTACGGTTATTAAAAGTATTTTTGGATATCTTTTTCAATATTTTGCTATAAAAAAAAGTGATTTTATTCTCTTTTATTTAAATAAACTTAAAAGTCCTTCTGTTATTTAAAAGTATTTCTCAAATATTGTATCTAAATGTAAAATTATTTTTTCTTTGAAGAAAACTCTAGCTAAAAAAAAGATATATATATAAAAAAATACTTTTTTAATAAGTTTATTCAAAAATTAAGGATACAGAGTTTGTGACAGAAAAAGACCATTTACATTTTTGAGGTTCTAGTTCCATTCTTGTGATCTGGATCAGAGGCCACAAACGGGTGAGGAGATGATTTTCTTCCCCCAATTACCCATCCTTATGAACACTTAGGTTATATTTGGAAATTTAGAGGAAGTGGAATGGAAAGGAATTTAAAGAAAATAAAGCGAGAGGAAAGAAAAAAGAATGGAAGGGTAATTAAACAAATTCCCTTCTCTTGTTTGAATATTTTAAATCCTTCAAAATCTTTTAAATTAGAGGAATTTTAAAATGTTCACAAAAATTAATAAGGAAGAGTTTTAGAATATTACTTAAAAAATTTTATTTCCTTCTCATTCTTTTATAAAACTTTCAAATAATAGAGATGCTTATGATAAGCCTCTCACTTTCTTCATTTTCTCTCCCTAACTCCCAATCTAAACATAGCATTAGTTGTAGCCCGCAAAATCACCGTTATCCCCTTTAAACCAACAATCATAGGCTTTGTGTGCGAACTTCACATTTAGATGCTACTCTCAAAAGACTCAAAAAAGCTCGGCTCATTGTTGGCTGCAGCATGCAAATTTTCGTGCAATGGCTTTAAGGATATGTGTTTTTTATTTACTGCATGTTCCTCATTTGGTAGCCTTTGTTTAGTATAGGGCACTGGAATTTGTGCCTGCCATGTGTCTACAGTTAAGGGATGGCCAGTGTTTTCCATTTTGATTCATGAATGATAAAAGTGTCTTTTATGTAATGTTTTGATAGGAGATTAAAAAGAAAAAATAAGGAGAGAAAGAGGTTTATTATATGTCTCCTCTTCGTTTGAAAGTTTTATAAAAGAAAGAAAAGAAATTGATGATTTTTAAGTATCCTTCCAAATTTTTCTAAACTAATTTTTGTGAACATTTTAAAGTTATCACGTTTTAGAAGATTTTAGAGAATTTAAAATATCTAAATAAGGAAAAGAGAATTTATAATTAAACCTCCTGTTTTCCTTCATTTTTTTTTTCTTCATTTTCTTTAAACTTTTTTTCTTTTCATTCCCTCCAAACTTCCAAACGTAGCCTTAAGAGGAGCACCGAAAGCATTTTGATGACAATATATTCATTTACTTGCACAGGTTATACCAATCGGTTACATGGAATGATTGCCACCTCTTATGTTAAGATATCATTATAATTGTGTTCATATGGTTCTCCACTTCTCCTGGCTTGGCTTTTTCTATGGATAGATACAATTTACAGGGACTATTGCATGTCATGTGTTTTCTTTGACTTCTTTCTAACATCTTCATTTGGATTCGCATGTAGTTTGTATTGTTAAATTCTTTCAGGGGTTTCACTCCATTGGTGGAATGAGATTTGGTTTGTTTTGATTAATTTCGTTTTCATTCTTATGCTAACTATCGCAGATTATTTCCAATTTTACTTCCTATTGTCGTTCTTTTATAATGATAATTACCTTTTATGCTTTCTTTTTGGGCTCACGTATTAAGAAAATATTAATTCTAAGGATTTAGAAATTACAAAATAAAATAACAATTTATTAT